>JAODAL010008352.1:0-118271 GCA_025379985.1 Phyllomedusa bahiana | reverse complement strand
CAGAGATTTTAAAGGGGGTTTTCCTGAAGGCACTTATAAATTTAACGGGTTGGGCTCATAGCTAGCCACAAGGGGAGGGGGGGCCACTTTTTTTTCTGTCACCCCCCATTCTTTTTCCTGTTTGATTTTAAAATCAGCCCAACCCCTTTTTAATGCAGCACTATGGAGAATTTAAAGGGATGTTTCCATATAGGCACTTGCACATTACAGGTTGCCTCATAGCTAGCCACAAGCCAACTCTGTGAGAGAATGAGGAGGACGGAGCTTTTAGCTTTCCTCCCGATTCATTTTTATGGGAGTTTAAATAGAAATGAATGGGGAGGATGGACGAAGGCGCCACCCACCCCCTCCTCATTCTCCCACATGGTCAGCTTGTAGCTAGCTCTGAGCTGCCCCTGAAAAGCAAAAGTCCCTTTCCCTTGGGGAACCCCCCTTTTTAAATTCTCTGCGTGCTGTTTTTAAAGGGGGTTTTGTTTTGGAAAAAACCCCCAGGAAATGAATGGGGAAAGTGTCCGAAAGCGTTGACCTCCCACACGGCCGTCTTGTACCTCACTATGAGCCAACCTGTAATGCTGAAGTGCCTTCATGGGAACACCCCTTTAACAACACCCAACACGATACTGCAGCTACAGACCCAGGGAAATTTGTGGGGGGACCAAACCTGAAAACCCCAACTTTAAAAGGGGGTTTTCCCCTCCAAAAAAGAATAGCTTTAAAAATTGTAGGGAACACAAAAAAAAAAGACATTTTCCAAATATTATTGTTTTGGTTCCCCCTTTTTTCCCAAGGGAATAAAAGGAATTTATGACCTCCCTGGCTTTTTCAGTTCCCTCAGTAACCAACCTTAAACAATTCTCCCCCTGCTTGTTTGTTCAATGAGATAACAGTGAGTGATCATCACACGGTTTCCGGCAGTGTCCGGGTGCTGCTAAAGCAGTAAAAACTTGATTTAATGTAAAATAAACAAAACTGAAATTAGGGCTTTTGTTGAGGGATCAGATAAAAAAGCCCGTTAGAAATTTGAAAGCTAATCTGATCTAATTACAACAAAAAACACAATGGAGAAACAGAGCTGTACAACCCAGGGAGTTTAATCAAATAAAGTCAGTCAAAACCCGGGGAAGTGCAGAGTATTTCATTCATGCTTTCCCGAAACTCTAAAGGGAGACAACCCTTTTTGGGAAATTTTTCCTGGTTTTTTTTTTCTAGCACCCATGTCCTTTCTTTCTGTATGGATCCGGGTCCAAATAGAACCCAAGAGCAAAAAAAATTTTCCCTTTCTCCCAGGTAGACCCAATATGTCCATTGATTACATGCACAGCCCATTTATTTCACTGGTCACATTGTAATGCTTTATTTTCCCTGGGGGGGTGCTGCAGGGTAACTGAACATTTTATTATTATTTATTTTAAAGTGCCATTAATCCTAGGGCGCGGAGGGTTACATACATAACATGTCAACCAAAATACAGTGGCAACAATAATGACAAAAACTTGGGACAAGTGGAGAGAGGAAACCCCTTTCCCCTGGAAAGGGTTACAATTTTTAAGGAAGGAGGAAAGAGACAAAGGAGGAGCGGGAGACGTAAGGTGGTTTTTGGGGGATTTGGGGTTATTTTATGTTATAGGCTTTTGCTGAAAGATGGGGTTTTTAGGTTGCTTTTGAAGCTGGTGAGAGTGGGGAGAGGGCTGAAATTTTTGGGGGGGAGTGATTTCCCGAGTGGGGAAGCACACTTGGGGGTTTTGTGAGGGGCTGAATTTAAAAGGAAAAGAAGAAGGTCCTGTGAGGGGGCGGAGATTTTCGGAGGGGGGGTATCGGAGATTTAAAGGGAGAGATGAAAGGAGGGGAAGGTTTTTTTGGGGAACCTTTTAGGGCCCTGGGTTTGTAACTTGAACTGAATTCCCCTGGGGAATGGGAAGCCAGTGAAAGGGGTTGGGAGAGGGGGGAGGGGATTAAGACGGATTCAAAATTTTTAGGAAGGTTGAAAGGGAAAGAGTACTAGACGGGAGACCCAAAACAAAAAAGGGAAATTTTGGGGGTCCCGGACAAAGGCAAGGGTACAGCCCTTTTTGAATATTAAAGTTAAAGAATTTAAGTGGGTTAGAAGATATTTTTTAGGTGGAGGAGGCGGGAGAGTCAAGGGCTTGGGTGTGCGGTTTTTAAAAGGAACAAAGGGAGTCAAAGGTTTTTTCCCCAAAGGGAGTTGGAAAATCGGGGGACTGGGGGATTGTGGGAAGCCATTGACTGTGATACATAGGGGGGATAGAGTTGGGACGGAAAAAAAATATAATCTCAGGGTTTTTTCCACATTTAGTTTTAAACAAGGAAAGGGGGGGGGAAAAGAAGGATATGGACATAACAGTTTGGATCGGGAAAGAGAAGGGTTAAATTTTTTTTGGGCCCGGGGATGTAGAGTTGATTGCCATCCCGTGGAAAAGTGGGGATTGAAAAACCATTGATACTAATTTAGCTGACCAGACCCAAGGGGTGTAGGGAGAAAAAGAGTGGGGCCCAGGACTGACCCCCTTTGGGACACCAAAAAGGGGAGTGGGGGGAGGAGAGAGAAGGTGCAAATTGTGGGGAATGTTTTAAGTCCAATTAGTGGGTTTTTGAAAGGGCCAGGAAAGGGCCAAGTCCGTGATGCTGAGGGATGAGAAGATTTGTACAGGAGGAAGTGGTCAACCTTTTTCCCAAGGCAGAGGAAAAGGGCTAAGAAGGACAAAAGAGTATTTATTTAGGCTTTAGCAATACTGGTCCCTTGGTGAAATTTGGGAGGCGGTTTTAAATAAAATGAAAGGGAAAAGGGAAAACAGGTTTCAAAAGGGTCAAAGGGGGAAAAGTTTTGGGGGAGAGATTTAAAGGACAGGTCAAGATAAATGTGCCCGTTTTAAGGGGTTTTTGAGGAAATGGAAAAAATGAGGGTGGGGCGATAGTTTTTACAGGGGAGGAGGGGCCGATATATGGTTTCTTCAGGATGGGTGTCATGGTAGCTCCAGGTTCACCAGCAGATTATAGCTGATCACTGGAGGTCCAAACAATTCGACATCCTTTCATCAGCTTGTTCAGGGCATCTTTGTGACAGAAAGATGAAAGAGTGGACAACCCCTTTTAAAAAATACCATATTCTCACACTAGCCCCACGGAGGGGATCAAAAATCCCCGAACATAAAGACTTTTTACAACTAAATTTCCCCCCGGAATAAAAATTTTTTTTTTTTTTGTTTTTACCTTGCTAACGAGTATAACAGGCCCCATGTTTTTACATGGGATTTATAATTTCTTGCTGCCTTTCCACTTATTTGAGGAGAATTACAAGTAAAAAAAATCCAAACATAATTGTGTAACTTCTCTTTAATGAGTTCAAATGCTCATATGGTAGGGGCAGACATAGCATGGGTGTGACCAGGGGCCCACTAGGTAATGGGGCCTACCTCCTCTTGGAAACCCGCATACACTTTCCCAATGAAATCTCAGATTTTCATGAAAAAGGGCCCAACTAAAAAATTTCACACCTAAAAGGTATTTTTTAAAAACAGAAACCTTGGAGGGGGCATTAAAAGGAACCTGGCAGGTAGTTTATGCTGCCCTATGTGAAAGCAGAGCTCAGCTCCTCTCCTCTATCCTATAACCCCCATATTTTAAAAAGACTCACCCTCTCCCCATCCTATTAAAAACCCCAAAAAAACAAAGAGCTTCCCGTTCCCCTTTCCCCATCTTTTAACCCCCTTTTATCCCCAAGCCCCCATCCCCCCTCTAAACAAATAACCCCAAATATCACGAGCTCAGCTCCTCTCCTCCATCCTATAAACCAAAATATCACCAAACTCAGCTTCCCCTCCCAATCCAAAAACCCTTTTTAACACAGGGCCCACTTCTTTCCTTTAACATATAACCCCTTTTTATCACCGGCTCCCCTTTTCTCCCCCCAAACCCAAAATTTAAACCTTTTAAAATCACAAGCCAGCTTCCCCTTCACATAAACCCCATATATCACAACCCCAGCTCCCTCTCCTCTATCAAATAACCCCATATATCACAAGCTCAAACTTCCTCCTTTATCATATAACCATATATATCAAAAGAGCTCAGCTCCCCTCCTTTAAAATATAACCCCATATATCCGGCCCCAGCTTTCTCCCCAAAACATATAAACCCCCATATATCACAAGCTAACTCCTCTCCCCCCTATCATATAAACCCCATATATCCCCAGAGCTTCCCGCTTCCTCTCCCCCCCTCTATCATAAAAACCCTAAATATCACAAAGCTCAGCCCTCTCCCCCAAAAAAAATAACCCAAATATCCCAACTCAGCTTCCCCCTACCCTATTAAACCCAAAATATTTACAAGGGTCAGCCCCCTTCCCCAAACAATTTAACCCCATATATCACCCGAGCTCAGCTTCCCCTCCCCCTATCATATAAACCCCATATATCACAAAAGTCAGCTTCCCCTCCTCTATCATAATTTAAACCCCATATATCACCCGAAACTCAGCTTTCTCCCCCACCCTATAACCCTTTAAAATCACAAAGCTCAGCTCCTCTCCTCTATCTATAACCCCCATAAATCCCCCAAAAGGGGTCACTTTTCTCCTCTATCATATAACCCTAAATATCAAGAGCTCAGCTTTTTTTTCCTTATTTATAAAACCCTATATATCACAAAAACCCAGCTTTCTCCCCTAACCCTATAACCCTAATATCACAGAGTCAGCTCTCTCCTCTATCAAAAAACCCAATATCACAGAGCTCAGTTTTCCCCCCTCTATATAAAACCCCCTATATATCACATAAATCCGCCAGTTTTTACTAACCTATATATCACATAGCTCAGCTCCTCCAGATGGAAACAAATAATAGAAGGAGGAGAACTAATTTGCATACTTTTGTCCCATGGAGCAATGCCTGAAATGGGTTTCTTCAGTGGGGAAGGTCTGTTGCCCATATTCAGTGCGAGCGGCCCTGGTCTCCGGTGCTGGGTGTATTACACATTGCCGTTCTTGTCTCACCACACCCTGTGTACATTTCTGTAGAATGGTTCTAGTGGATTCCCTGTAACACAACTCATGCCCGGGCAGCCGCCCCTCCCTAATGTTAAAGAATGCAAGCATAAAGAGCATTGGAACGGATGAAATTTTTGCCCCTGGCAAGATCTGACTTACAAAACAGCATTTCGGATTGTCTTTCTTTTTTTCCACCTCCTCTGGTATTGCTGGTTTCTGCCTATCACAAGCTGAGGCTTCATGTCCCCACATTCCGGGGAGAGGCGCGCACACCTGCCCCTCCACCATATTCGGTTCAGTTGTGCCTCAATGTGTTCATATTTATCATAAAGAGTATTAAAAAAGATCTCCCCGAACCCGGCTGAGCCTGCAAATATTCAGCGCGCTCCCCCTCCATGTTATTTCTATCATGTGCTGAGAAATTTCCCCTGATGCCGTACAGAGGGTGAAAGCCAAACAGCCGGAGGCTCCTACTAACACGTTCCGCCGGAAAGCTCTAGTCCTGCAGAGGACGGTTGTAGTGAACGAGCCCACTCATATCTCTATGTAGACTCTGCTATTATTACACATCGCCTGGGGTAGCGCACATGCAAGTTACTGCTCGCACACCTCACTATTTTCTGGCAAAAGTTATGTCAATATTCCTGTAGTATTAGAAGGTTTATTACCTTTCAGCTTAGGGCAGTGTTCACATCTCACTATCGGTATATGTGGGAGGCGTTCAAAACAGCGATCAAAGAAAGATTAGGCTGTTTAATACATTTTCATAGATTCATCAGGAAAGCAAAACCACGGCCACGTCCCTGCTGCAGGGTGGTGTAAGTATAGATGAACATGTCTAAGTAATAATGACACATGGGCACTAAGGACTCCAGAATAATGAGAGTTGCTGTGACGGCTCTATGCACACTAGAATAATGGCACACGTGCTCTAAGCTATCTAGAATAATAGCCCAATGAGGACTCGAGAATGAGTGTTACATTGATGGCTCTATGCACACTAGAATAATGGCACGCGTGCTCTAAGCTTTATACAATCATAGCCCAATGCTGACTCTAGAATAATGAATGTAATAGTGACGGCTTTATGCACACTAGAATAATGGCACACATGCACTAAGCTATCTAGAATCATAGCCCAATGCTGACTCTAGAATAATGGAAGTAATAGTGACGGCTTTATGCACACTAGAATAATGGCACACGTGCACTAAGCTATCTAGAATCATAGCCCAATGAGGACTCGAGAATAATGAGTGTTACATTGACGGCTCTATGCACACTAGAATAATGGCACGCGTGCACTAAGCTTTATACAATCATAGCCCAATGAGGACTCTAGAATACTGAAAGTAATAGTGACGGCTCTATGCACACTAGAATAATGCCACACGTGCACTAAGCTATCTTGAACAATAGCCCGATGAGGACTCTAGAATAACAGCACCGGTATACTAACGCTTTTAACATAAAGCGCTACTAAGGACTCTAGAAAAATGGTACACCGACCCTAAGCGCTCTAGAAAAATGTCCCACTGAGAACTCTAGAATAACAGCTTTCTAAAATGATGCGCTACTGAGGATTCTAGAATAGTTGTACACTTGCACTAAGCTCTTACAGCAAATGGTCACTAGAATAATGGCCCACCGAGGACTCTCGAATAATGGCTCACCACGGACTCTAGAATAACCGCCCCACATGGACTGTAGAAAAGTGGCCCACCGAGGACTCTAGAATAATGGCCCACCATGGACTGTAGAGTAATGGCCCACCGAGGACTGTAGAATAATGGCCCACCATGGACTGTAGAGTAATGGCCCACCGAGGACTGTAGTGTAATGGCCCATCGGGAACTCTAAAATAATGGCCCACCGAGGACTCTAGAATAATGGCCCATCGAGGACTGTAGAATAATGGCCCACCGAGGACTGTAGAATAATGGCCCACCGAGGACTGTAGAATAATGGCCCACAGAGGACTCTAGATTAATGCCCCACCATGGACTGTAGATTAATGGCCCACCGAGGACTGTAGATTAATGGCCCACCGAGGACTGTAGAATAATGGCCCACCATGGACTGTAGATTAATGGCCCACCGAGGACTGTAGATTAATGGCCCACCGAGGACTGTAGAATAATGGCCCTCCGAGGACTGTAGAATAATGGCCCACAGAGGACTGTAGAATAATGGCCCACAGAGGACTGTAGATTAATGGCCCACAGAGGACTGTAGAATAATGGCCCACAGAGGACTGTAGATTAATGGCCCACCGAGGACTGTAGAGTAATGGCCCACCGAGGACTGTAGAGTAATGGCCCATCGGGAACTCTAAACTAATGGCCCACAGAGGACTGTAGAATAATGGCCCACCGAGGACTGTAGAATAATGGCCCACCGAGGACTGTAGAATAATGGCCCACAGAGGACTGTAGAATAATGGCCCACCGAGGACTGTAGAGTAATGGCCCACCGAGGACTGTAGAGTAATGGCCCACCGAGGACTGTAGAATAATGGCCCACCGAGGACTGTAGACTAATGGCCCACCGAGGACTGTAGAATAATGGCCCACCGAGGACTGTAGAATAATGGCCCACCGAGGACTGTAGAGTAATGGCCCACCGAGGACTGTAGAGTAATGGCCCACTGAGGACTGTAGTGTAATGGCCCATTGGGAACTCTAGAATAATGGCCCACCGAGGACTGTAGAATAATGGCCCACAGAGGACTGTAGAATAATGGCCCACAGAGGACTGTAGAATAATGGCCCACCGATGACTGTAGAATAATGGCCCACCGAGGACTGTAGATTAATGGCCCACCGAGGACGCTAGAATAATGGCCCACCGAGGACTGTAGATTAATGGCCCACCGAGGACTGTAGAGTAATGGCCCACAGAGGACTGTAGTGTAATGGCCCATCGGGAACTCTAAAATAATGGCCCACCGAGGAATCTAGAATAATGGCCCACTGAGGACTGCAGAATAATGGCCCACCGAGGACTCTAGAATAATGGCCCACCGAGGACTGTAGATTAATGGCCCACCGCGGACTGTAGATTAATGGCCCACCGAGGACGCTAGAATAATGGCCCACCGAGGACTGTAGATTAATGGCCCACCGAGTACTGTAGATTAATGGCCCACCGAGGACTGTAGATTAATGGCCCCCCGAGGACTGTAGATTAATGGCCCACCATGGACTGTAGAATAATAGCCCACCGAGGACTGTTGCGTTTTTGTTGCAGAAATCCACAGCAATTATAACAAAAAGTGCCAGAAAACATATCAAAAAACACAAAATGCGCCAAAAATTGGTCGGTTTTTTTTTAGCTGTTTTTGACATGCGCTGGACGAAAAAAAATTAGTTTTATGAACGGTTTTAGGATTTGGTTTTCAGTGAGTTTTTTGTCCAATTCTGTGTAGACCTAGCCTAAAGGTGCTGAACTGGCCAAGCATGTCTCCAAACCTAAACCCTATTGAGCATCTGTGGGGCCTCCTCAAATGCCCGGTGGAGGAGCACAAGGTCTCTAACATCCACCAGCTCCGTGATGTCATCATGGAGAAGGGAAGAGGATCCCAGTGGCTGCAACCTGTGCAGCGCTAGTGACCTCCATGCCCAAGAGAGTTAAGACAGAGCAGGAAACTAATAAAGACCACAGATTTTGGGCACAATTTGTCCATTTTCACTTTGGGGTGTACTCACTTTTGTTGCCAGCGGTTTAGACATTGATGGCTGTGTGCTGAGTTATTTTGAAGACACATCAAATTTACACTGTTATACAAGCTGCTCACTGACTACATTGTATCAAAGGGTCAGATCCTAAGTGTTGTCCCATGACAAGATATATTACAATAATTACAAGAATGTGACGGGTGTACTTACTTTTGTGAGATACTGTAACTATGTAACCCTAAGGATGGGTTCACATGGTGTATTTGCAGGGCGTAATTACGCCCCACAATTACGCCGTGTGGCCGGGCGGAGCGGGGGGGGGCGGCACCTTGCCGGCCCCTAGACTTGCATTACCAGCGGCGCATATACGCCGCTGGTAATTCACATGTCACTTATCTCCCCCCCCGCGGGGATTCGCCGAGGGGGCAGAGGAGACTTTAGCCCCATAGTTCTCTATGAAAAACGTGGATTACCGTAACGCTGGGCGGATTCCAGCCGTAATTTGTGCACTCCGGCGCGTAATTACGGACTGAAATACGTCCAGTTTTAAGCCGTGTGAGCATAGCCTAATACTACCTACTATATACATACACACAAGAGGCTTGGTATGAGACTCACATTTCACTCCCTGGTCTATAGGCAGAGTGGATGGTGCACCAATCACTGGAAACTCACTTTTGTGAGATACTGTACATAGCGGGAACAGTTGAAAAAAAGACAAATGTTCATCAGGTTCAACTAAGGGTGGGGAAAGATGGATAAAGGGAGGGGTAGAGGGAACTTTTAGGCCGTGTTCACACGGCTTATTCCCGACGGATTTGTGACCCGTATTGAGCTCACAAATCCGCCGTGAATAAGGGGCGGGAGGGGGGGCGGGGCCGGAGCGCGGTGGGGGCGCCGCTCCCGGCCCCATAGACAATGCATTGTTTACGGCGCGTACGCGCCGTAAATAATGTCCCAATGTCACTTTTCTTCCCCCCCCCGCGGGCGGATTTGCCGAGCGGGGAGGAGCGAACGGATTCCACTGTTCTCTATGAGAGCATGTGGATTACCGTAATTGCTGCCGCGGATTGGCGCCGTACTGCAGCACAAATCCGGCGCGCAGTACGGCGCCAATTCCGCGGCAGAATAAGCCGTGTGAACGAGGCCTTAAACTCCGTTTCCCCCACTGATGTTGAAATTGGAACTCATAAGGCAAGAATCAATCTGCCCTAAATTAATATTTCATTCCTGATCCCAAAATTGCCATCAGACTGGATCTAAACACTTAGGGCGACATTTCCCAACGCGCCAATGCCAGTTTTTTGGTCTATATTGCGCTAAAACCGCTTTTGACGCCATATTTTGGATGTAAATGAACTGTTGTACACCAAAACTAGGCGCATTATATGCCAGGACCAACACATTGTAATGCGCCTAAATATGGTACGCTGTGCGCCTCCATAATGAAATGCACCTATTGAGATGCATAGCACATCATTACAAGTATGTGTTAGGTGCATTTCATATACTTGTAATGATGCGCTATGCGCCTCCGTGCACGATGTGCCTCGCTAGGGGCATTACATACGCTTCTAATGATGCGCTAATCGCAGCACAAAACATTTCATTGTTAGAGTATGTAATGCCGTATCGAGGCACATCCTGCACGGAGGCGCATAGCGCATCATTACAAGTATATGAAATGCGCTTAACACACACTTGTAGTGATGTGCTATGCGCCTCAATAGGCACATTGCGTTATGGAGGCGCACAGCCCATCATTTTTAGGCGCATAATATTTACTTTGCAGGGTATATCTGACACCACATTTTTTAGAAGGTCGGACTTTCTGGCGCACTTTACACTTATTTAATGCACCTAAAAACTTTATGGCGACATGTATGAAAACTGTCTTGGTCTAAGACTTTCTTTGTTGCTCATAGCAACCAATCAGAGCTCCCCTTTCATTTTTTTCAGAGCACTATATGAAATGAAAGGGGCGCTCTGATTGGTTGCTATGGGCAACAAAGAAAGTCTTAGCCTAAGACAGTTTTCATACATGAGGCCCTTTGCTCATATGTTCGTGTAAGTTTTTTTAATTTTTTTTTTATTACCACTACAGGGTACCCCCTTGGATTTCTGCCGCAGATTTTTCTGCTTCAAAAAACTATGTGTTAACAGACTCTCGCCTTCTCTCCTACCTTATATAGGTTTCCAGTGGTACAATAGAGATGATATTTATTAGTCCACCCTCTGGTAATAATGAAATGGCTCTGCTTATTCTGTCTTAATCTCTACAGAAAAAACTTGTAAGGCTGGGGTCACACTTTGTGTTTTGTTACATTGCAGGTGTCAGTCTGAGTATTAAGGGAGAAAAAGTACCCCACCTGATACCACAATGGAGCCTTGGCCGGCCCATTGACATTAAATGGGGTTTTCTCACTACAATGATTAGCTTTCAGCATGTAGAGAAAGATAATTGAATACTTTTACTAAATACTTTGGTCTTTTGAGTGGGAGATAAGAGAGATTTTATCTGCTCTGAGTGCACACAGGTTTCGTTGGTTACTGTCCATATCTTCCTTCCTGACTAGACAGAGAGTAGAGAGTGACGTCACCAGGACAGACGGCAGCTTGAGAACAGAATGTGTTATTTCTAACAAACAAAGGAGATGAATTACTTTTGATTGTTAAGGTTGAGCTCTGTAGCCCTCTGAAGAATAAATTATATATCCTGCAGTCAAATTAGTGCAATTAGAAGAGCTGGGAATACACTACTCACTGTTATAGACCCACCTACAGATTGACCACAGAGTCTGAAGCTGTCTGTGGCTCTTTCAAACATCATGGTGATAAAACTCCTTTATTAGAACCAATGTAGTCCTTCTTGGACTACATTTGCTCCATCTGCCGGCAGTACATGCTTTTTGGGGACACACAAGTGTGGTCTATCACGCTTTTGTGTCCCTCAGGAGGAGTGTATACCGGCAGTAAATAGAGCAAATGTAGTCCAGATCCACTTGTCTTGTTGATGTCTATCGACTGATCATGGTATCCATTGGGATGGGCTGATCATCAGGGCTGTGAAGTCAGAGTCAGTGCCTATTTTGCAGGAATCGGAGTCGTCATAAAATGGACCGACTCCCAAAATATATAATAAGTTGGTCCAGTTAGTTCGATGCAAAGAGCAAGAGGAGTTGGGTGCGGCCAGTGCTACTGCTCCCATATCTTCAGCCTCATCACATGAGGAGTGTAATTGATGACATGGAGCAGGCAAAGCGCTGCCCCAGAGGAAAGGATTCCGCCCCCATGGCAAACAGATTTCAGCAACATTTTTCACCTGCTTTCAAAGAAGTAGAAGATCAACCATTCATCAAAACTGACTGTGGCTGAGGCAATTCCTTTATACCCTGACATTGTTAGAGATGTTACCCCTGTGGTCACCACTTTGCCCCCGACCCAAGTTAGTGTAGAGAGGCCGTTCTCAAGCCTGGAAATAATGAGGTCAGGTGTGAGGTCATGTATGCAGGATCTGATGGAGGCAATACTATTTCTCAGAACAGATTCAGAGACTCCACGTATGTTCCTGCAGTGTTTTACATATTTACAATTTTTTTCTGTTCAAGAGTCATGTCCAATATTTTACACTGACAAGCAAAAGGGTAACAATGGTTTGAACTTGTGACTTTCAGGCTCCATATCTCGCCATCCACTACAGCTTTGTACATGAGGCTACTGTAATTTTATATACAGTCATCTTACCTATCTTATACATAAATTTGACTTGCAAGTATTTAGCATCTGCTTAGTTCTGCAGATTCTTTCCTGTAACTGCATTGTTACTGTTTTGCTCCTAAAAATCAAAATGTTAATTTTTATTATTTTATGAGTATTTCGGAAATCCACATTTGGTTTTCAATACTGCCTGAATCCTTCTGGGCTCTGAATCAGATTCAAGCACATCTTGACCAAAATCTGATCCCAGGTCTCTTCTACACATTCCCAATGTTGGTGCAGACTGGACTTGGATACAAATACAGCTTTTTCTTCAACTCTGCCCCACAAGTGTCAAAAGATCAAAACATTGTTACCCTTTTGCTTGTCAGTGTCTGTTCTACCTAAATAACTTGATTATTGTATCATAAGGTGATAAACAGCCTGATGTTACCATTTTACTACAGTAAAGTTATCACTTAAACATGCGCCGTGTATGAGGGAGTCGGAGTCAGAGGTTTGGGAAATTGAGGAGTTGGAGTCGGGGCTTTGGCTTGCCGACTCCAGCCCTGCTGATCATGGTATCCATTGGGGTATCTTTTTTCCCTGATACCATGACGGACACCTGCAACATTGCAAAAAAAGAAGTGTGAACCCAGCCTATTGAGCTACAGAGAACTCTCGTCCTATTCAATGCAATCTGGTGGCCAATGTGAGAATTTTTTAAGATCTGTTCATAATAAAAACCTGATACAATAATATTATAATAGATAATCTCTTAGCATTACAGGGCTCCTCTGATTTTCACTGGATGTCTGCAATTCTCCAGGGCCAGGAGTATGTCTGGTGGATCACACGCGGCCGTCTTCTAGCAGACATTTTTTTTTTTGTCACAGACAAGGTACATTACAAAAGCAGAAAATATGACATTTGTATTTCTGCTCTTATTTTTTTAGGCTGCTTTGATGATCTCTCTCATATGGAAATATTACTCTGTGCCAGTGATTGTGCTGAATAGTAAGTGGATTGCACCCTTGGAACGTCTGGTAGCTTTTCCCACTGGAATAGCAGGTAACTGTTTCGACAAATTGACCTAATATTTAAAACGTGTCTACACCTTTTTTTTGTAGAGTTTAAATATAAAGAAATACGTCAGATTTTAAGTATTTGTCATTGGTTTTCTAGTACTGATCCTGAGTTACATCCTGTATTATACTCCAGAGCTGCACTCACTCTTCTGCTGCTGAAGTCACTGTGTACATACATAACATTACTTATCCTGAACTTATCCTGAGTTACATCCTGCATTATACTCCAGAGCTGCACTCACTATTCTGCTGGTGCAGTCACTGTACATACATTACTTATCCTATACTGATCCTGAGTTACATCCTGTATTATACTCCAGAGCTGCACTCGCTATTCTGCTGGTGCAGTCACTGTACATACATTACGTATCCTATACTGATCCTGAGTTACATCCTGTATTATACTCCAGAGCTGCACTCGCTATTCTGCTGGTGCAGTCACTGTACATACATTACTTATCCTGTACTGATCCTGAGTTACATCCTGTATTATACTCCAGAGCTGCACTCACTATTCTGCTGGTGCAGTCACTGTGTACATACATTACATTACTTATCCTGTACTGATTCGGAGTTACATCCTGTATTAGACTCCAGAGCTGCACTCACTATTCTGCTGGTGCAGTCACTGTACATAACATTACTTATCCTGTACTGTGATCCTGATTTACCGAGCTCACTGAGGGGGTTTATTTTTTCTTATATCTGTATATTTATACGCCAGAGCTGCACTCACTATTCTGCTGGTGCAGTCACTGTGTACTTACATTACTTATCCTGTACTGATCCTGAGTTACATCCTGTATTATACTCCAGAGCTGCACTCACTATTCTGCTGGTGCAGTCACTGTGTACATACATTACTTATCCTGTACTGATCCTGAGTTACATCCTGTATTATCCTCCAGAGCTGCACTCACTATTCTACTGGTGCAGTCACTGTACATACATTACTTATCCTGTACTGATCCTGAGTTACATCCTGTATTATACTCCAGAGCTGCACTCACTATTCTGCTGGTGCAGTCACTGTGTACATACTTTACTTATCCTGTACTAATCCTAAATTACATCCTGTATTATACTCCAGAGCTGCACTCACTATTCTGCTGGTGAAGTCTCTGTGAACTAACATTACTTATCCTGGACAGATCTAGAGATCCATACTGTATAAACCTCCAGAGCTGCACTCACTATTCTGCTGGTGGAATCACTGTGTACATACATTACTTATCCTGTACTGATCCTGAGTTACATCCTGTATTATACTCCAGAGCTGCACTCACTATTCTGCTGGTGCAGTCACTGTGTACATACATTGCTTATCCTGTACTGATCCTGAGTTACATCCTGTATTACACTCCAGAGCTGCGCTCACTATTCTGCTGGTGCAGTCACTGTGTACATACATTACTTATCCTGTACTGATCCTGAGTTACATCCTGTATTATACTCCAGAGCTGCACTCACTATTCTGCTGGTGCAGTCACTGTGTACATACATTACTTATCCTGTACTGATTCTGAGTTACATACTGTATTATACTCCAGAGCTGCACTCACTTTTCTGCTGGCTTTCCTTGAAGCCAGTCCATAAGCTTGTCATTACACATTATCCAAATGACTTAACTGTGCTTCTATAATCTAGTAGGACATATATATTTTTCAGCATCAGATTACTATATAGCAAAAATAAATGCATTTTCCACAACACAGGCATTAATCCAGAAAGAAATGGTGGGATATTTCAAATGTACAGAGTACAGAATTATGAATTGTTTCAGGCATATGAGGTTAGGAGCCTTTAAAGGGGTTTTCTCACCATGCAGTTTCACAGAGCCACAGGCTGCTTTAGACTCACACTTCCTTTTCATGCAGTGGGCAGGTCTATAGTGGTGATGACACATCATCTCTACTGTTCCTAGCCTTTCTTGTTACACTGACATGAGTGCAAGACATTTGTAAAGTGTATTACACAAGGCTGCAGAGCTCTAAAGAATGAAGCTTCTCATTTAGTTAAAGGGGTTTTGCCAAGAAGTGAGTTCCTTACCTAACAGGCTGATACTCCCCTCTTGAGGCTTGAAAAAAGGGGCATTCTATTTCTTTGTTTAAAAAAACAAGTACCTCCTCTGTGTTGTCATCACCTCCCATGCAGGTTCCTGATACTCAGTCTCTGTATTTGAGCAAACACTGACTAATCCACAGAGGAGAACTGTATTGTGTACAAGCTATATGCATTTTATTTCTCCCTCTTATTTGCTCAGGAGAGAAGATAAGCTCAGCAGGCAGCCTTCTTTCATTCCTTCACAAACAAACGGCTGCAGGAGGAGAGGGATGGGGGCTGAGCAGTGTGCCAGGGAGCGTCTGCATGTTTAGTAAGATAATTACATTACAAGCAGTGGATTCTCTATACAAAAGACAAAGGATTTTTCTCCCGAGTCCCTTCAAAGCTCATTCATGTTTCCTGCCTTCAGATAAGAAGTGCAAACAACGCAAGCGCGGCCAGATCAGCTCCTGGTCGTGTCTAATGTAAACTGTCAGGAAACTAAGAGCATGTTAGCAATGCTGTAGCTCTCACATGATTCACTTTTTTAATTACATATATTTAGAAAAGTGATTAAATACCCATTTTGGAGGATCCCACTTCAACATAAGATCGTGGCAAAACCCCTTTAAGTAAATAAAGTCAGGTACTAGAGATGAGACTCCGCAGGAGGTGACTCACCATGTTCAGAGTGATGAGTGATAAGAGAGAGTAGGGAGAGAGCTGGTCGGTAACCAGAGAAACCTGTGCGCTCTAACAGAAGATAAAATCTTCTTTATCTCAACAAAGCAAAATCAACAAAGCAATGAAGTTGATAATATTCTTTATTTGCCTTTCCCTACATGTTGAAAGCTGATCATTGTAGTAAGAAAATGCCTTTATTTTTGGGGTATCTGGACAAAGCGCTAGAAGGAACTGTCCTGTGTTGAAGACAGTCTTGAGGAATGAATGTTCAACCATACAATAAATCTTCGGGCGGAGGTCTCAGCTCAGAAACGATCACTGTTCTGACGCTAAACAAACTCTGTACCCTCAAATTTTTGACTGTGGTTAAAGGGGTATTCTCACCCTGCAGTTTCACAGAGCCTGCTCTTAACAGTCAGCTTTAGTAACTGACGTTTTAGCTCTGCCATTCCTAGCTGAGCTTGTTAGAGGGATATTGGTGATGCAAGGGTTAAAGTTTGTCAGTAAAAACATAAACAAGCTCCTGTGCTGCTAAGACACAGCAGAGAGTGATGTTACCATCCTGTCCACTTCTAGAACACATAGCGGTAGTCGGTAACCTAAAGAAATTTGTGTACACAAGCTAGATGTCAGGACTGCACTACTGGCCCTTTAAAGATTTTGGGTTAAGCCCCTTCTCCAATTCCTTGTTGGAGCAAGATATTTAAACCCCTTCCTGCAACCTGGCCCTGCTGGTGATTGCTTTTAGTGTCCTAACTGTCTGTTTTACTCTGCTGTATTGTTTTACTAGTTCTCGGATTTTGGCGTGTCCTCTGGTCACTCTCTTGCTCTGTCCCTTTGTACTTTGTCTTTGATCTCGGCCCATATGACTATTCTTTATTTGTTTTCTGTGGCGTCTGTTTTTTGTTTGTCGTCTGTTTGTCTTCTGTCTGTTTTAACTAGGTACAGCTCAGGAAGAAGTTCGAGTGCGGGGTCGCCCTTTTCAGGGCGGTTTTCCTGCTTAGGCAGGTTAAGCCAGGGTGAGGCTAGGACCTCCCTTACACTAGCAATAACAACTGCTCTAGCTCTGAAGAAAAGCAAAATAAGAAAAGCAATGTATTTGGTAATACTGTTTATTTACCATGTTTAAAACTATTCAGTTTGGTGAGAAAACCCCTTTTAGGAAGCTGAGATTTGATGAGCTGTTTGGTGGGAGTTCCAAGAAACATCACAGATAAAAACAAATTATAGAAGCCAGTAAATGCCCTGTAATATCCAAATATTCATCGGCATCAGTGTTAAAGTTGTTTTTTGACCTCACTGATTAGCTTTAAACATGTAGTCAAAAGATTATTACCAAATAGATTGCTCTTCTCATTTTGCTTGGTTTCAGAGCTAGAGGAGCTCTTTTCTATTGCCTATGTACACAATCTTCACTAGGTTAACAACCATCTCTCTGCTCTTATTGCTGTAGTGGCCGGGATGGTGACGTCACTCCCTGCTGTGTCTTATCAGCAGCATATGAGCTTGCTTATCTTTGTTACTAACAAAATTTAAAGGGGTTTTGCTATGATATAATATTTTTGTGGAACCATCCAAAATGCAATTTTTAATCAAGTTTGTAAATATATTTAATTAAAAAATATGTACCATATTAGATCAACTCTCTTTTTACTGTTTCCTCTGTGTAGTGCTTGTTGTCAGGGGTTCCGACTAGCACTGATCTTCTGCCTTGCTCAGTTGTATCTTAACAGCACTTTATAAATGTATTCTGTTATGTGCCAAAATTTGCACCAAAAAGTGAGGAGGCAAAACAAAGTCGTGGTAGGACCTCTTTTACCCTTTAAAGCTCTGTAGCCTTGTGTCCTGCTGTTAAAACCCCATCTATCACCAATGCCCTTCTAACAGGCTCAGCTACGAATAGCAGAGCTGATACGTCAGTTACTGCTGTAGAACCGCCCACAGCCTGAACAGGAAGTGGGAGCCTGAAGCTGTAGAACCGCCCACAGGCTGAACACAAAGTGGGAGCCTGAAGCTGTTGAACTGCCCGGAGCCTGAAGCTGTTGAACTGCCCACAGCCTGAACAAGAAGTGGGAGCCTGAAGCTGTAGAGCAGTCCACCGCCTGAACAAGAAGTGGGAGCCTGAAGGTGTTGAGCTGCCCACCGCCTGAACACAAAGTGTGAGCCTGAAGCTGTAGAACCCCCGACAGCCTGAACAAGAAGTGGGAGCCTGAAGCTGTAGAACTGCCCACAGCCTGAACAGGAAGTGGGAGCCTGAAGCTGTAGAACTGCCCACAGCCTGAACAAGAAGTGGGAGCCTGAAGCTGTAGAACAGCCCACAGCCTGAACAGGAAGTGGGAGCCTGAAGCTGTAGAACCTCCCAAAGCCTGAACAGGAAGTGAGAGTCTGAAGCTGTAGAACTGCCTACAGCCTCAAAGTCAATGAACAAGTAAAGAAGTGGGAGCCTGAAGCTGTAGAGCAGTCCACAGCCTGAACAGGAAGTGGGAGCCTGAAGCTGTAGAGCAGTCCACAGCCTGAACACAAAGTGGGAGCCTGAAGCTGTAGAACTGCCCACAGCCTGAACACAAAGTTGGAGCCTGAAGCTGTAGAATCGCCCACAGCCTGAACATGAAGTGGGAGCCTGAAGCTGTAGAACCGCCCACACCCTGAACAGCAAGTGGGAGCCTGAAGCTGTAGAACCGCCCACAGCCTGAACAGGAAGTGGGAGCCTGAAGCTGTAGAACCGCCCACAGCCAGAACACAAAGTGGGAGCCTGAAGCTGTAGAACCGCCCACAGCCTGAACAGCAAGTGGGAGCCTGAAGCTGTAGAACCGCCCACAGCCTGAACACGAAGTGGGAGCCTGAAGCTGTAGGACCGCCCACAGCCTGAACACAAAATGGGTGCCTGAAGCTGTAGAACCGCCCACAACCTGAACACGAAGTTAGTGGGAGCCTGAAGCTGGCTGTGAGGACTACTCTCAGCATGGTGAGAACACACCTTTAAACATGGTGGAACCCTCAGAATTCCTTGTGCTTCTACAATACCAGCGCTAATAATCTCTTACATTACTCTTGTATTACGTTTTACATCCTGCACATTGCTGCTAATGATGTGTTATTATAGTATTGTTATTGCTATAACTTTAGGTTGCTCTTGGCACCAGCCACACACACGTCCTAATATATAAAGCCAGTGCTGCGGCCAGGATGATTGGTTTGTGGCTACAATAAAAATACATTCCAGCAAACCACAAACTGCTCAGCCAGTTCCTTAGGCTTTCACTAGATCCTTATGGGAAAACAACCATGAGACTGTAGCTGGAAGGGAATCTCTGACCTGGTTTGACAAAATGATTATAACACGCGTGGCACCTACCGCCGTCCCCCGGGTGTCCTACAGCAGGAGAATATCAATGAAACCATAAAGACGGATACTATCACAAGACGCCGCTGTGAGCCATAATCTGGACAGACTCAGAAACATTAGATTCATCTTGTACCTTATATATTTGTAGGTATATTTTTTGTTATACTATTACTGCTCAATAAAATTGATTTATACTGTACAGTGGAAACCAGAAGTTTCCATGCTTTATATAAAAAGCCCCATCTGCAGGTTTTTCTCACTCTCTGACATGAAATCAGAATAAACCTTCCCCGTTTTAGGTCAATTAGGAACCAAAATTATTTCTATTTGCCAAATGCCAGAATAATGAGAGAGATTTTTTAAGGCATTTTTATTACTTTCTGCAAAGTCAAAAGTTTCCATACACTAGGATTACTGTGCCTTTAAATGATTTGGGACAGCCCATATGATGATGTCATGTCTTTGGAAGCTTCTGATAGGTTTATTGGCAACATCAGAGTTAATTATAGACACACCTGTGGATGTATTTTAACCACACCAGAAACGCACTGCTTCTGTGTGTATCATCATGGGAAAGTCTAAAGAAATCTGCCAAGATATTAGGAAGAGAATTGTGGACATGCACAAGTCTGGATCATTCTTGGGTGCAATTTCCAGATATCAGAAGGTGCATCGTTCATCTGTACAAACAATGATATGCAAGTACAAACAAGATGGGAATGTCCAGCCATCATACCGCTCCGGAAGGAGACGGGTTCGGTGTCTCATAGATGAATGTGCTTTGGACCAACATGTACATATCAACCCAAGAACAAAAGCAAAAGACCTTGTGAAGTTGCTGGCTGAAGCTGTTAAGATTGTGTCATCATCCACAGTGAAACGAGTACATGGGCTGAAAGGCCACTCTCCCAGGAAGAAGCCATTACTCCAAAGGAAACATATAAAAGCCAGATTAATGTTTGCAAATGCACACAGGAACAAAGACCTACATTTTTGGAGAAATGTCCTGTGATTTGATGGAACTAAAATTTAACTGTTTGGCCATAATAACCATTGTTATGTTGGGAGGAAGCCCAACTGTGAAACACAGGTGTGGCAGCATAATGTTGTGGGGTTGTTTTGCTGCAGGAGGGACTGCTACACTTCACAAAATTAATGGCATCATGAGGAAAGAAGATTATGTGGCAATACTGAAGCAACATCTAAAGACATCAGCCAGGAAGTTAAAGCTTGGGCGGAAATGGGTCTCCCAAATGGACAATGCCCCGAAGCTACTGCCAAACTGGTTACAAAGTGGCATAAGAAGATCCAAGCCAATGTTTTGGAGTGGCCATCACAAAGCCCTGATCTCAGTCTTATTGAAAATGTATGGGCAAAGCTGAACAGGCAGGCGTGAGCAAGGTGACCCCCAAACATGGCTCAGTTACACCAGTTCTGTCAGGAGGAATGGGACAAAATTCCTACCAACTATTGTGAGAAGCTTGTGGAAGGATCCAAAATGTTTGATCCAAGTCATACAGTTTAAGGGCAATGCTACCAAATACTAATGAAATGGATGGAAACTTTTGACTTTGCAGAAAGTAATAAAAACGCCTTAAAAATTCTCTCTCATTATTCTGGCATTTGGAAAATATAGATAATTCTGGTAATCCTTATTGACCTCAGATATATATATATATATATATACACACACACACACACACAGGGAAGTAGCCACATAGGGAGACGCCAGCATTGTAAGCGGGGAGGGGAGGCACATTTCACTTTTTGCACTAGGGCCTAGGAGCTTCAAGTTACGCCTCTGTATGTATATAATGGTTGAAAGGGGATGAACCATGAGTAACATTCATCTTTTACCTGGTAGATAAATTACTGATTGTTTGGTGCTCAACAATTGGAACCCCCATTGATCACAAGAGTCCCAATTCTCTTGTGTGACTTTTGCCGCACTATTCAATGTCAGTGGGACTACCGAAGATAGCGAGAATGGATCTGCATCCCATGAAGAGGTATTCCCACCATAGACATTGATGGCATTTTAATAGGATATGCCATCAATGTCTGATAGGTGCGGAGTCCAACCTCTGGGACCTGCATCGATTTTGAGAACGAGCCCGAAGCCTCTGTTTTGAATGGAGAGGAGGTGGGATCTCTCATATTGTAATCGATACGAGTTCCAAGTACAATACAGCCGTGCGACGGCGCTTGGGTGTATTAAAGGGGTTGTCTCACTACAAGGATTGCTGCTTTTTGTTAAATATCTTGCAAAAACAAGTCACTTTGCAATATATGTCCATTAACAGTGTCCTACCTATTCCTAGATATCCCCTCTTGTATGGGCTGCATCAGCTCCTCAGGTCGCTATAGCAACAGACCTGCTTGATCTATCCTGATAGGCTGCCAGCACTGGTTGCTATAGCTACAGTCCTGGCAGGTTCTATTGCAACCTAGTGGAAGCCAGTAAACACGCCCCTGAATTCAAAGTGAAACCAAGAAAACAGGACTGAGGTAAGATGAATCAATGTAGTGAGACAACCCTTTTAAGATCTCCCATTGGTTGCAATGGGAGATTCCCGACCACTTCCCTCTTCAAAACACAGAGGCTTTGGGACTCGTTTAGGAGATAGCAGACCCCAGAGATGGGTCCCACACATACTAGGCCAGTCAGTTCTTGGAGTTGATGTTTTGGATATATTAGGGTCGGAATGACTATAACAAGGGCTAAATTGTGATGTCTAGATGACTGGGTCAGAGCATCTTCAAAGCAGCAGGTCTTGTTGGGTGTTGTTCCTGGTGTGTATTGTTTAGTACCTATTTAATGTTGCCCTAAGAAGGACAACTGGTGACAGCGACAGGGTCTTGAGCGCCCATGGCTCATTAATGCATGTGGGGAGTGGAAGCTATCCCGTCTGATCTGATCTTGCAAAAGAGCCACTGTAGCATATATTGCTGAGAAATGTTCTACTGGCTGTGTTAGAGAAGTGTAAGGGATCGCTTGCTGTATAGCCACAGACTGGTAAGAGTGCCCATGCTGACTCGGTCCAGTGTTTACAATGGGTACATGAGCATTAGAACTGGACCATGGAAGATGGCGGCCTGGTCTGGTGAACCATGTAGATGGCTGGGTGTGTGTGCGTAATTTATCTGGGGACGAGATGGCACCAGTGTGCATAATGGGAAGAAGACAAGATGGCAGAGGAGGCAGTGGGATGGGCAATGTTCTGCTGGGAACCTTGGGTCCTGGCATCACGTGGATGTGGATTTATTGTAACAGGGCCCCCAACCAGGACTTGGACAAGGTATTCTGGTGCCCTAGGCAGATAAGGCATATAGTGCCCTTTCCAATGGAAAAGTGGTGCCCTAGGCAGTTGCCTATCTTCTCCTTCCCGTTGTCCCAGCCCTGATCCCAACACCTACCTAAACACTGTACATTGCACAATGGGAAGAAGACAAGATGGCAGAGGAGGCAGTGGGATGGGCAATGTTCTGCTGGGAACCTTGGATCTTGGCATCATGTGGATGTGACTGTGACACATAACACCTACCTAAACACTGTATACAGACCGCGTCCGCCCCATCTTGTAGTGTCGGGGTTTCCTAATGGCAGTGGCTTCTTTCAGCGGGGTAATTACCCGTCCACACTGCAAAATTTGTTTAGAATGAGAAATATTACAAAGAGCTCAAAATGATAACTTGGTTTCTAAGTCTTTCTGATCTCAATCTGGGATCTGCAGGAAAACAAGTCTGATCCATGTAGTATAAAGAGAAATAAGTTTGTCCACAAGATCTGTAGTGTGAAGCTTGGTGGAAAAGAAAGCCGCTTTCCAATGATGCAAGGTAGAAAATCAAAGATCTGCTTCACGTTTCAACAGAAATATGTTGTCTGTATTAGTAAAATTTCCTTTAAAAGCCATGAACTTCATGATATATAACCAACCTCCATATAACGCTCAAAAGTGCATTTTACTGTCAGTAAGCTAACGCGTTTCGGAAAAGATATTCTTAGTTGTAGCTGATCGATGTCGGCCACAAATCACAATTCACGCGACTTGAAGGGGTTTTCTCATTAATCATTTGCATACCAAAAAGTCCTGAAATACTCTTAAGAGCAGTTTTAAAGTCATTCCCAGTGTTCCTAGCTTAGAAGCATCCTTTTTAATGATTTTTGTTTCCATTGTATCTCCTATTGGTGCTGCTGCTATTCTGTAGCAGAATCAGTCTAAGCACGTGTGTCCACCAGCTCAGTAATTGGACATGCACATTTCTCTACACTCTGAGTTCCAGGGGGTGCTATACTATGTAAGTAAGGCCCTGTTCACATGACGGATTTGGCCGCGGTCATGGCCGCGGGTTCCGACGCGGTTTCTGCAGCCAAAAACGCGGCCAAATCGCGCCTAGTTTATTAACATGGTTTCCCATTGGAAACCGCGTGCCGCACGTGTGTGAGAACTCTCCTGTCAATTCTTGGTGCGTGGCTGGCTCGCGGCGCGGTTTGCCCCCTGCCTACTAATTTGCACGGGGGCACACCCTCTCCGCAAGCCGCGCCCCAAGCCACGCCCCACCCGCGCCGAGACCACGCTCAGCACCCGTGTCGTGAGACGTGAGTTTGCGGCAAGGTTAGGACGAGATTTGGCCGCGGCTGAACCCGCAGCCAAACCCGCCGTGTGAACAGGGCCTAAATGTCCTAACTCCACTGAAGTGTTGGATGTAAATGGCAAACATTGTTATTTATTATGATTGATAGATAGATGGATTTTTGTATCTGTTTACCGAAGTATAGACATGAAGTCCAGACTTTCATTTGAGGGGATTTCCCCATTAAAATTGGATCAAGGGATTAGGAGTTTCAGCTCCTTAACATGTGCCCCCATAAACAGGTACAAAAAACTAAATTTGTGTTAGTGTCCAAATATATTTGGACCTAACTGTATGCAATGTGTATGATATTTAATGTTGGGACAACGTCTGTCACACCTCCCCAAGGTTTGATATATCTTGACTTCAAGATGTGGGGACAGAGGATATGGTGGCAGGTACCAGCTGTGAACTACAGCAGACACTCACCCTCAGCAGTTGGGATAATAAATAACTCAGATAGAGGTTTAACCACTAAGATGCTGTGGTCAGTGTAAAATATGAGTGTCTTCCAGCACTATAGAAAACATTTTTTCACTGTGTTTAATAATAACTGCAGAATTGTGAATGCAGCTCTGAAGAATGCTATGGACTGTACCAAAATCTGTTTGAAAATATATTAAAGAGGTTATACAAGAGTTTAAAGATTTCATAGCAAACTATAAGCAGCATTTATATGGAAAAGTAAAGATATTTCACTACCTCCATGTGTTTGTTCTCTTTTCTTTTACTTTCTTATTCATCTATGAAAAGAACTACTTTTTGAATTGAAATTTCCTGCTTGTGGGAGTGTCAGTAGTTCTCCAGCATCTCTTTCCTACAACTCCCAGACTGCATTGAAATCTATGACTTCACTCCACAGTTATCACTGGTAGGGTTTATGTGCTGACATTAGTGTATAATCCCCACAGCTCTGTACTTGCTGTCATGATAATGATGATAGCTACCCTGTTTCCCCCGAAAATAAGACAGTGTCTTATATTAAAATTTTGCTCCTAAGTATGCAGTAGGTCTTATTTTCAGGGGTTGTCTTATTTTTCCATGAATAAGAATTCACATTTATTGTTGAACAAAAAAAAAAAAATCAAAGGTTATTTATGTACTGTAGTCCTGTCATCGCAAACATCACCAAAACTAGCCAAGCTCTGAAGCAACAGGCAACCTCAGTCACACTATCTGATCAGTGTGCTGTGCCTGCAGTGTATGTAGTGAGAGACTCAGATCACCCTGTACAAGCAGCTATGCCCTCAGCTCCCCCTGCACAGTTGGTTTCTTCCACAGCTTCCTGTATGATCTCCTGACTTGCAAAGTGAAAGTAAACCCCTTCTACTTTAAATACTGAGCTAAATCCTCTGAATTGTTAATGACATGTATTTGAGAAGTCTTAGGCTATTTCTCCACTGCATCGGACAAAAAACGTACCGAAAGCGGCTTTTTTTTCCAATGCAGAACCGTGTTTTTTGTCACGCTTTGTACAAAAGCCGTGGTCGCTTCCCATTTTTGTGACATCGCCCATACAATTGTATTGTGTGGGAAGACGCCAAGAAAACGAGAAGCGCCGGCGTATTATACAACATGTTGTATAATACGCAGCTGCGAAAGACGGGCAGAGAAAAGACGAGCTGTGTACACTGCAGCTCATCTTTCCTATTGCCATCTATGGGCCCGCACAAACGATCATATCTTCAGCGCTTTTAAAAATCTAAAAGCGCTGAAGATACGATCGTATTTATGTGCCGTGTAGACATAGCCATATAATATCATCTACTATCAATTTTTGTGGTTTGTGTGGAGGTGATAGGTGCTCTTGTAGCAATGACTGCCGCTAGGTCTTATTTTCAGGGGAGGCCTTTCTGAGCCTGAAAAAAATCGCACTAGGTCTTATTTTCAGGGGATGTCTTATTTTCAGGGAAACACGGTAGGACTCATGAGTCACTGTGTAAACTGTACAGAGTTACAGTCATCATTTTCATGACGGCAGTACACAACCCCCCAGCTGTGAACTCCTGTCCTCTGCTCCCATTACTAAGTCCTGCCAGCAGGACTCAAAGATAAACAGTTCCCCTTCCTCTGTAATCACTCTAATGTAATTACTTCTGTTCGCTTAAAGACTATGAGCTGGAAAGAGTGAATGCAGCCATATCGTTTTTCTGCTCAAGTCATGCCCACTACAGAGGAGTGTTCCTGAGCTGAGCCTGGCTCTACAAAGCACACCCACTGACTGATGACAAAATGTTCATTGAGGCCATGTAAAATGAGAATCACATGGTTTGCAGAGGGGAGGTGAGGACAGGGCTCTTTGCCTGGTTTTGCACAGCAAGACAGGAAAATAATTTTGTATAAGTTTGAATTACAAGGTTTAGTATAATTCATTTGTCAGCCCTATAACAAATAAAAAGATAGTCTCCGAGTTCCCTTTTAATTCTGTATGTATTTTGCACAGTAATACCATCAAAAGAAAAAAGTCTGAATTTATGTCTAAAAAAAAAAAATACCAAAAATACACAAAAGTCGGTTTCCCCCTAAGTTACGTCCCATTATAGCAGGTAATGGTTCCATAGGTGAAAATCTAAATAAATGGCTAGATGACCACCTGCAAGTAATGGTACAACGTACGCCTGGATACATAAAAGATAGTTCTAGCGACCTACATACATTTAGCAACTTCACATGGGATTCTTCTTACCTATGGGTAAGTTGCGATGTAGATTCTATTCATGCATTCCGCATAACCTAGCCTTACAAGCCATTAAAGGGGTTTTGCCACGATGTAATGTTGACGTGGGATCTTCCGAAATGGGTATTTAATCACTTTTCAAAATATATGTGATTACAAAAAGTGAAGCCTCTGAGATCTACAGCCTTCCTTACATCCCCTTGGTTTCCTGAGAGTTTACATTAGATATGACCAGGCACTGACAGGAGCTGATCTGGTCACGCTTGCGTTGTCTGCACTTCTTATCTGATGACAGGGAACATGAAAGAGCTGGCATGGGACTGTGGAGAAAGATCTTGTCTTTTGTATAGAGAATCTACTAGTTGTAATGTGATTATTTGAGTACACATTGCACAGCGCTCCCTGCTTCCTCGTTACTGCTCAGCCCCCCTCCCTCTCCCCTGTGAGGCTGCAGTGCTTTGTTTATAGTCTGTCCTGAGCAGCTAAGAAACTCATTTTCTGGCAAAACCCCTTTAAGTTTCACCTGGAAAAATTTAGTGACTTTTCTGAGACTACTAAGTCGTTCATAATATTGGCAACGGAATTTATGCTACAGAACAATTATTTTATGTTTGATCAGGAATATTACATGCAATTAGTGGGAGCACCTATGGGGGCTAAGTCCTCACCATCGATTGCTAATCTATACATGTCATGGTGGGAGTATTTTTACATATACAACATGAACAATCTGTTTGTGAAATATATACAATGGCATGGGCGATATGTGGACGATTTATTACTGGTATGGAAGGGTGATAGTTTGTCCATAGTAGACTTCATGCAATATATGCTAATTTAGCATTTACATATCAATTACAGGATTTGGAGATATCTTTCCTGAATATTACTTTGCATGTAAATAATACAGAACATAAAGTATATACTACGCTGTATCGAAAACCACTAGATAGAAATACCACCCTACAGGCTGACAGCTGTCCCCCTATACATACTATAACGGCTGTCCCAATGGGTGAGTACAGCAGGGCTAGGAGGGCCTGTACTTATGATACGGATTACAAAAAAGAATATGCTTTCATTAACAAAAAAATTAAAGGGAACTTGTCACATAGTTTATACCCCCCTTGCTTGGGCAGCACAAGCTAGTGTCAGACCTGCTGTTTCCAGTGCTGTGTCCCTTATTCTGTAAGGTGTTGTTGTTTTAGACTATTTAAAGGGAACCTGTCACATAGGTTATGCCCCCCTTGCTGAGGACAGAACAAGCTAGTGTCAGACATGCTGTTTCCAGCGCTGTGCCCTTATTCTGTAAGATGCTGGAGTTTTAGACTATTTAAAAGGAACCTGTCACATAGATTATGCCCCCCTTGCTGAGGGCAGCACAAGCTAGTGACAGACCTGCTGTTTCCAGCGCTGTGACCCTTATTCTGTAAGATGCTGTAGTTTTAGAATATTTAAAGGGAACCTGTCACATAGATTATGCCCCCCTTGCTGAGGACAGCACAACCCAGTGTCAGACCAGCTGTTTCCAGCACTGTGTCCCTTATTCTGTAAGATGCTGTAGTTTTAGACTATTTAAAGGGAACCTGTCACATAGTTTATGTCCCCCTTGCTGAGGACAGCACAAGCTAGTGACAGACCTGCTGTTCCCAGCGCTGTGTCCCTTATTCTGTAAGATGCTGTAGTTTTAGACTATTTAAAGGGAACCTGTCACATAGTTTATGTCCCCCTTGCTGAGGACAGCACAAGCTAGTGACAGACCTGCTGTTCCCAGCGCTGTGTCCCTTATTCTGTAAGATGCTGTAGTTTTAGAGTATTTGAAGGGAACCTTTCATATAGTTTATGTCCCCCTTGCTGAGGACAGCACAAGCTAGTGACAGACCTGCTGTTCCCAGCGCTGTGTCCCTTATTCTGTAAGATGCAGCAGTTTTAGAGCATTTAATGCTCAAATTTTATTCATGAGCAGGTGTTAGCCCCGCCCACCGACAGTTATTCACATGTTTCTACATATTCAAAGTAATAAGTTAATCAGTTGCAAGGTGGGCAGGGCTAGCGTCAGGTGGGCGGGGCATGAGGAGAACGCCTCCAGACATGCTATTGGCCCCCCTTATGGGAATATATCCTACACCTGGCGGCCTGGAGCCGTATTTCTCTCCTCATAAGCGCATATAGTCTTATGTTGTGGCCTAATCCCTATCAAAAGTATACTCTCTCAAATAATAGATGTTACTTGATAAAGGCTCATACAGCCGAAACGTCGTGCAATTCAGACATTGTTGTGCAACTCCAATATTTATTGGTCCGCAATATATCCTATCTTATAATATATCTTTTTTGTATATTTATACTTTGTTATGACATATGTGTCTATGATCTTGGAACTATAGTGCAATACTCATGGTCTGTCATTCTATTGTGGCTTTCTGTAAATATATATACCTCCCTTAAAAGCATCTTTTGCTGGTGTGCAGTGGATTTATATACTGATTTATTATATCATACCATGCATTGTATCTTCCGAATACCTGTGGTCTTATAGTAAATTATATATTATAAGGTTGTATATATGCATACGTTTAACGTTGAATGTGTTTGTTTTTCAATGTTATCTAATCTGTGTGTAGTGTTTAAGGTATATAAAGGGTGTAGCAAGTACACACCCTCTAACTGAACAAGGGTTTGGGAGGATCCTGAAATGCGTCAGTTGACGCTACAACACAGATGTCTTCCCATGTGTTTGTGTAATATGGAATAAAGATACCCTGTTTCCCCGAAAATAAGACATGGTGCATTTTTAGTTTTGAAATTCAGAGTTTGGCTGCTTCTGCTGATGTTTGTGATGAAATCACTACAGTGTATTAATACAGGTTGATGTTTTGTTCAACAATAAATGTGAATTATTGTTCATAGAAAAATATGACATCCCCTAAAAATAAGTCTTAGCTCGTCTGTAGGAGCAAAAATTAATATAAGACACTGACTTATTTTTGGGGAAACAGGGTACGTGAATTTTACCTGCTGGATCTTTTGCCGTGCTTTGACAAGTACAAGGTTGCCTATTTATACCGGTGGGCCGCTGGTACGTTTGGAGCCTGGTGTTCAGAAATGTGCATATACGTTTTACCTCCTGAGGGTTGAGTGCTACCAAGACTTTTGTTGATCAATTAAAACTATAGCTCACGCTGTAGAAGTCAAGCCTTCACACCGTCCATGAACCGAAAAATAAAAAGTTATCGATTTCTGAATTTTGCAATGCAGGCTTTTTTTACAGGGAGAATCTACTCCACTGGTGGGCCCCAGCAAATAATTCCACTAGTGGGCCCCAGGAATCAATAATCAACTCCACCTGTAAGCCCCAACAATCATTTCCACTGGTGGGGCCCCAAAAATCAACTCCACTTGCGGGGCCCAAGAATCAACTCAACTGGTGGTCCCCAAAAATCAACTCCATTTGTGGGGCCCAAGAATCAACTCCACTGGTGGGCCCCAAGAACCAACTCCAATTGTGGGGCCCAAAAATCAACTCCACTGGTGGGGCCCAAGAATCATCTTCACTGGTGGGCCCCAAGAATCAACTCCACTGGTGGGCCCCAAGAATCAACTCCACTGGTGGCCCCAAGAATCAGCTCCACTGGTGGGCCCCAGGAATCATCTTCACTGGTGATCCTCAAGAACCAACTCCACTGATGGACCCCAAGAATCATCTTCACTGGTGGGCAACAAGAATCATCTTCACTGGTGGGCCCCAAGAATCAACTCCACTGGTGGGCCCCAAGAAACAACTCCACTGGTGGGCCCCAAGAAGCAACTCCACTGGTGGGCCCCAGGAATCACATCTCTACCCCAACCTCCCCCCTACTCTGGTGGGAAATTCCTTCCAAGAATCAACTCCACTGGTGGGCCCCGGGAATCAACTCCACTGATGGACCCCAAGAATCATCTTCACTGGTGGGGCCCAAGAATCATCTTCACTGGTGATCCTCAAGACTCAACTCCACTGATGAACCCCCAGAACCAACTCCACTGATGGACCCCAAGAATCATCTTCACTGGTGGGCCCCAGGAATCAACTCCACTGGTGGGCTCCAGTAATGATCTGCATTGGTGGTCCCCAGGCACCCCAGTCTGGCATTGCCATCTCACCCTGTGTGTATAGCACTAGGACAATGTATGTGAATACTGTTACTGTTCTGACTACTAAAGGATACACGCCTTTCTGTCATGGTAAATAGTGTCACCTGACCAATATTCCTAAATTAGTGAATGGTCTTGTCAAGGATCACTTCTGAAAATTTAATATTTCTTGTCAAATCCTGCCTGAATGTGGAAACTTAAGAGCACAACAGTATCTGACAGTGGTAAACACTATTTGGTAGTGAAAGGATTTGGATACTATATTGAGGTATTATTTAGACATTGTATGGCCATGTTAATAGGGCTGTCATACGTAAGCCTTGTTTAGGACTATTAGATGCTATTGTATGGCAGTATTATTTGGGCACAGTGTGGCTGTACTGTGTGAGCATTGTATGAAAGTATTATATGACATTGTGTGGCGGTATTTAGGTATAAATATTTGGGCAAACAGTGCACGTCTATAATTATGAGAACACATGGTCCTGTCACTGTTGCTCCCATTACAGCTTCTCCTGATGGTTGTCAGCTTTTCGCCTAGCTCCATTGTATAGAGAAAGCATAGTGTGGATGCAACACTCCATAACCTGACAGAATTTACATTCATGTGTGTCTGGAAAAGCTGGGTAACAACCCCTGAGGGAGGCCTGATGTCGGCCATATTTATTACTGTGTTAACCGTGTCATGTACGAAGGTTACTCACTATACATGAATCTCTATTTCAGGTGGAGTAGGGATTACCTGCTGGCTTGTGGTCTGCAACAAGGTTGTGGCGATTATGCTTTACCCCATCAGCTGAGACGTGAGAAGACCCCAGACCCCCCATCCATGTGCATCCAGCGTTTACAGTCTATGGGAAGTCCAGGATCTATTTATTCATTTCTGTGTAGCATCTGGTGTATAATCCGTCCATCAGAACCTTTGTGTGAAATCTGATCTGTGTATTATCAGGTAACTGTGTCTTATAATTGCATCGCTTCTCAAATAAAACAGGACAACAGTGCAATAACTGGTAAGGTGTGATCATTATATGGTATAATCTATGGGACAAGCTGGTTATAGGGAAACCCACATTCAAAGGCATCCATATTCCCATTCATTAGGGGTCAGTATTATAGTAGTTATAGTCTTGTACATAGGGGGCAGTATTATAGTAGTTATATTCTTGTACATAGGAACAGTATTATAGTAGTTATATTCTTGTACATAGGGAGCAGTATTATAGTAGTTATATTCTTGTACATAGGAGCAGTATTATAGTAGTTATATTCTTGTACATAGGGAGCAGTATTATAGTAGTTATATTCTTGTACATAGGAACAGTATTATAGTAGTTATATTCTTGTACATTGGAGCAGTATTATAGTAGTTATATTCTTGTACATAAGGGTCAGTATTATAGTAGTTATATTCTTGTACATAGGGGGCAGCAATATAGTAGTTATATTCTTGTACATAGTGGGCAGTATTATAGTAGTTATATTCTTGTACATAGGGGGCAGCATTATAGTAGTTATATTCTTGTACATAGTGGGCAGTATTATAGTAATTATTATTCTTTGTACATTGGGGCAGTTTTTATAGTTGTTATATTCTTGTACATAGAAGCAGTATTATAGTAGTTATATTCTTGTACATAGAGGGCAGTATTATAGTAGTTATATTCTTGTACATAGATGGCAGTATTATAGTAGTTATATTCTTGTACATAGAGGGCAGTATTATAGTAGTTATATTCTTGTACATAGTGGGCAGTATTATAGTAGTTATATTCTTCTACATAGGGAGCAGTATTATAGTAGTTATGCTATTGATTTCTTCAGGCAGTATTGTCCATCGTGACAACACAAAAGCGGCCTGTGGTGGTGTAATCAAATATTCAACAGTTTGTGTGCAGGCAGATAATGTAACTTGCAAAATAACCACTAATATGCTTTTGTCACTTATCTTCCCACACACTTATTTGCCACTCACTGTGCAGGGAGGACCATGATCACTGTGGTAATCATCCATTTTTTGATCACCTCCTAAAAAAATAGAATAAAAAGTCGTATGTAGGCCTACAACTTCAACTTGCCTTGTTGAATAAACAAGCTTTTACATAGATCTGTTGATGGAAAAATAAAAAAGTTATCAGTTTTAGAATATCTTTTTTAAAGTAGTAAAGCAATAGCTATATAAATTTATCACCTGAATTGTACTGATTTGCAGAATACAATTACCATAATTTATACTGCTCGTTTTGTTTCTCAATCAATTATATGGTAAGTGAGTGATATCTGTGATAAAATACAACTCGACCTGCAAAAACCAAGCCCATGGCTATGTTGATAGAAAAGTTATGCTTCATGCAGGATGAAAAAAAAATCCGAAAATGCTGTTGTCAAGAACCATTGTGTGGGAAGAAATTAATATTGTAGGGTAAGGGACCACTGTGTTTATCAGAACTGGTGACCTTTTTCAAGTTGCTGTCTGTTCTGTCTTTGAGAGCATGTGCCCACTATAATCTCCTGTCCTTACCTTATAGGAGAAGACCCCATGGAGCATGGTTCTCCTAATTAGTGAAGATGAGCCAGGCTCAATATTTACCTTATAGTAGAAGAACCCAGGAGCATGGTTTTTCCCAATTAATGGGATGAGCCTGTTTAATAAATTTCCCCTTTTAGGAGAAGAACTCATGGAGCATCGTTCTCCCAATTAATGAAGATGAGCCAGGCTAAATACTTACCTTATGGTAGAAGAGCCCATGGAGCATAGTTCTTCCAATTAATGAGGATGAGCTAGGCTTAATACTTAACTTATAGCAGAAGAACCTATGAGATTGGTTCTCCCAATTAATGAGGATGAGCTAGGCTTAATACTTAACTTATAGCAGAAGAACCTATGAAGCATGGCACACCCAATTAATGAGAATGAACCAAACTCAATACTTACCTTATAGCAGAAGACTCCACGGGGTATGGTTTTCCCAATTAATGAGGATGAGCCAGGCTTAATACTTATAGGAAAAGACCCCATGGAGCATGGTTCTCCTAATTAGTGAAGATGAGCCAGGCTCAAAATTTACCTTATAGTAGAAGAACCCAAGGAGCATGGTTATCCCAATTAATGAGGATGAGCCATGTTTAATACTTACCTTATAGGAGAAGAACTCATGGAGCATCGTTCTCCCTATTAATGAAGATGTGCCAGGTTAAATACTTACCTTATGGTAGAAGAGCACATGGAGCATAATTCTTCCAATTAATGAGGATAAGCTAGGCTTAATACTTAACTTATAGCATACAAACCTATGAGATTGGTTCTCCCAATTAATGAGGATGAGCTAGGCTTAATACTTACCTTATAGCAGAAGAACCTATGAAGCATGGCACACCCAATTAATGAGATTGAACCAAACTCAATACTTACCTTATAGCAGAAGACTCCACGGGGTATGGTTTTCCCAATTAATGAGGATGATCCAGGCTCAATACTTATAGGAAAAGAGCCCATAGAGCATGGTTCTCCCAATTGATGAAGATGGCCGGTTTTTCAATTCTTCCTTTTAAAGAAAACCCAGGGAGTATTTTCCCCCCAATTAATGAGGAGGGATACTGGCACTCTCCTGGCACTCTCTGGTGTCTCATGGCAGCCAGATGTGCTTCAATTTCCCGAGTTTGAGATTAACGCCTGGAGATTAATGGGGCCATACTGATATCTGCGGATCTTCAAATGTCTTAAGTACAGAACTGTGTCATAGGACAGACTAACATATTTCTAAGTAGATGAGATGCTCCTGAGACCATAAGTGCAGCTAAAACGGGTGTCAGAGGACATCCTGGGCCAAGCCCAACAGCTAAACTCAACACAGCCAGTGGTTGACTGCAAGTTAATAAAGTCTCAAGGATTAATGTCTAGAGTCAGTCCAGAGGCTCCGCTAATAATGTGATCTACTCTAGAGTAAGATCAATATTCATGAAATGGTATTCTTCAAAAGGATACTCAGAAATACCTCCTTCAGTTCATGTGGCCCTTCCTCCAGGATGGCTTTGACGAGGGTCTTAGCACCTCTACCTTTAAGGTACATATTGTGGCATTATCTGCCACTTTTGGGATTCATTATGCTCTAGATGACCTGGTAAAGAGATTTGTCTAAACAGTTTACAGAATAAGACCAAGAATCTCTCAGTCTATACCCTCCTGGGTTCTTATTTTGGTCCTGTGAAGGTTGACCCAATCAACTTATGAACCTTTACAAAAAGTAACTTTTCTCTAAGCCATGACGTCAGCAACACTCATGGGTGAGCTGCAAGCCTTTTGAGCCCCTTCGCCCCACTAAAGAAATTTTTTCCAAGACAAGGTGCTTCTTAGGTTCCTGCCAGGGTTTAGACCACAGGTGCCATCTTATCTTACATAATCAGACGATTGTCTTACCGGTTCTTGACAATGAAGAGAATTCTCAAATGGAGAAACAAAGTTCCTCCTTCAATAAATGATCCAATATCATAAAATACAAAACCAAAATGGTAAAATCAGAGTATACACCAACCAAAACACAAAAATAGATACCAAATTGTATCAAAAATATATTTATTGAAAAACATTAAAAAAAAAATACATTAGCAAAATACAAAGAGGAGAGTTCACGGATACGGAAGGCACAAATGGAAAAATATCCTACAGTAACTTGTATATAAATAATTAAATACTTCAGAGTAAACTATAAAAGTAGATAGCATATAGTAAAATAAAGTAAAGAACACCCCCAAAATACATGTAAAATAAAAGCATAAGCGCATCAACACACTAGAAAACAAAGTAATATTATGACCCAAAAGAGGTAAAGAAAAATAATAATAGGGGGATTCAGACCATAAAGTGCCAAGGAAAACCCAACGCATGTGTCACCGCAGCTTCGCCAGGGCCAGGAGATGAGGAGATTGCTGAGAAGTAATCTCTACAAAATAAAAGCATAAGCACACCAACACACTAGAAAACAAAGTACTATTATGACCCAAAAGATTCATAGAAAAATTATAATAGGGGGATACAGACCATAAAGTGCCAAGGAAGACCCAACGTGCATTTCACCACAGCTTCGCCAGGAGATGAGGAGACTGCTGAGGAGTAATCTCTACAAAACCACAAGTGTTAGAGTATTATGAGGATTAGTGGCCAGAGTAGAAGCTGCAGGATTTCAAGATGTTTTAAAAATATAGAAAGAGATAAAGAATTTTTTTTAAAATTCAATGAAAATTATTTTAAAATCTATTCCCCATAAAAATATGATTTAAACTAAAGGTTAATTTCTAACAACACATTCCCAACACAGATCAACTTGATAAGAGTTGCAATAGTCATAACTTTGGCTCCCACAAGGAGGAGATCAGGCCACTACCAATATTGATGGTCTGTCCCAAGGTAAGGCCACCACTATATAAAAGGGATATTTTTAATACAGACAGTACACAGAGGAATTACTCCTGAACACCACACCAGAGGTAAATATTTTGGATATATATTTTTTTTTGCATTAGTTTTAAGTCAACTTGAATTTTTCTCAACTTGGGTAACTTTTGAAGTTGAGCTGCACCATGGCATCCGTTCACCCTTTTACTGCTCCATGTGGCTTTCTCCCTCTTCTGAGTGATTGCTTTATTGGGTGGTCTGTCCATCTCTTTGGTCCTCTGCTCTGACCTAGTGCATGCACACATTTCCTTCTGGATTTAAAGGCTCAGTGTTTGCCTATGCTTTTTCTCCAATGGCAGTACTCCTATATCTACTTAAAGGGACACTTCCCCTTTAACTTTGCCTGATCCTGGCTGTGTATCTTGGCAAATTTTGTGTAGTGATTTCTGGTATGGAACACAGATACTCCATTGACTCCTATTTGTCTGCTGCCGCCTGTGCTGGCCTTTGGCTATGACCCTGACTTGCAAGAACGTTGCATTTCTGGACCCCTTGCTTGCCCTACTACGCCTCCTACCTGTGACGTGTGTACTGAGTTTTGATGTCAGCTGTTGCCACAGTAGATGGCATTGAGGATAAAGGCCTGGAAGTCATATGCAGTGAAGACTAGATCCAAAATTAGGGGCTAAAGGGTGAAAACCAGGAAGCTTCTGAAAGTCATCTCCTTGGTGTACTCTTACTCCAAAGCTCACGAGCAACCCAGAGGATACCTCCTGCCACAGGTGATCCATGACATAGTCACACTGCCCCATATGGGTGCCAGCCAACTTGCCCACTATATCACTGCCAACCATTGTAACCTCTTGGAATTTACCTCCTCATAGAAGTTGATCAGATCAGCTTGACAGGACCAATCCCTCATAAAGATACCAGTATGGCACCTCTGCGAAAACCTTCAAATATTTTACCCACAATTGAAGTTAAACTTATAGGCCTAGACTGTTTGGGTTCACTTTTGACCCCTTTTGAAATATTGGCACCATATTTGCCATTGCACCATTCCTGTGCCAATTTGCTCCATATTAGTCCTGACTGCAGTCAAAGTGCCCCCTTTAAGGTGCTAACCACATGCCCTTTCTTCCTACATATGTTGACAAGCCACCTTCCAGGCCAGGCAAAGAGGTAGCTAGTAGGTGTCTGGTTGATTAGGTGGGGTAGGTGGCTAAATTATAGCAGCAAGAATTAGCACTAATCTTTTCTACCTGCACAATAATACATACACACCTGCAAAGACAGACTCCTTTATGCACAACTATGCACATAGACAGCAGAGCAGGACAGTGGCAATGGTGGCAGCTGATTAAAATATTTGCCACAGGGAGATGCTTGCCTCCATTGCCCTCACCCCCCACAGTATAGCAGTATTATTAAGCAATGTATAATAGCATTACAGTATGTGGGCACTCTGTGTTGGTATTATTTGGGCACCGTAAGTATGTTGATGCAAGATAATGTTACTACTTTGGCGCTGTGTAATTGTTTGTGGCCTAGTATGGTGATCTCATGTGGACACTGTTTAACGGTATTATGGAGGTACAGTATGGAAGTATTATGTGAGCACTATGTGGGGTTATTATTTAAAAGTTGCCCAGTTGCCTCCTCAGATTTCTAAAGAGTAGCAAGCAAGTTTGATTGCGGGCATATATTTTGCTATATACCCCCACCCCCATTAACGACATTGTAATATCCTAAGAAGACACAAAGGTCCTCATTTATGAAAACTGTCTAGGTCAGCGGTGGCGAACCTATGGCACGCATGCCAGGCTGGCCACTCGCTGGGTTCCTGCACTGTCACCCAGACGCCGCGCTGGGAGGGCTCGGTGTCCGCATCACAGTGTCGTCGGGAGACTTCGGCAGCCCCAGGGATCACAAAGCGGGCTAGTAGGGGACCCGCCATGAGACCCTCAGCACTGTGGTGGTGGCGTCGGTCCCATGCGCTCAGCTGGGCAGCGACGCGATGTAGTTACATCTCGCGCCGCTGACTGTCACTCGGGCGCATAGGCCGTCATAGTCTGTGCGCCTGAGGAGCTGACGGAGGAGACATCCCGCGCTGGGAAGAGCCGACAGATGAGGAGGCGGTGCGGCTGTGGAATGAAGAGGACAGAGAGTGAGCGCGTGGATTGGGAAGAGGTAATGGTGAGTATCATGTTATTATTTTTTTGTGAAATATATATACTGCTGTGGGGAGAGCTATCTATGTACTGCAGTCGGGAGAGTTTTTTATATACTGCTGTGGGGAGAGATGGCTATATAATGCTGTGGGAGAGCTGGCATTATTTACTGCTGCGGGGAGGCTATATATATTTATATATATATATTATTAGTTTACTAATATATATATTTATATATATTAATATCATTATATATATATATATATATATATATATATATATGTACATATTGGCTGTGGAGAGAGCCATCTATGTACTGGCTGTGGGGAGAGCTATCTATGTTTGTCTGGTTGGGAGAGCTATCTATTACATGGGCTGGGTGGGAGAGCTATCTATATACTGGCTGGTGGGGAGAGCTATCTATATATGGCTGGTGGGGGGAGAGCTATCTATATACTGGCTGGTTGGGGAGCTATCTAGATACTGGCTGGTGGGAGAGCTATCTAAATACTGGCTGGTGGGGAGAGTTCTCTATATACTGGCTGGTGGGGAAGAGCTATCTATATATGGCTGGGGGGAGGAGATCTATATACTGGCTGGTGGGGAGAGCTATCTATATATTGGCTGGTGGGGAGAGCTTTCTATATATGGCTGGTGGAGAGAACTATCTATATACATGGCTGGTGGGGAGAGTTATCTAGTTATACTGGCTGGTGGGGAGAGCGATCTGGTCTGTATTACTGCTGGTGGGCGGAGATATATGGTCTGTATACTGCCTGGTGGGGAGAGCTATCGTCTTGTATACTGCCTGGTGGAGAGCTATCTGGTCCTGTATTCGCCTGGTGGGGTGAGATATCTGTCTGTATACTGGCATGGTGGGGGAGAGCTTTCATTATAATGGCTGGTGGGCGAGAGCTATATATATACTGGCTGGTGGGGGAGAGCTATTCTATTTAATGGCTGGTGGGTGAGGGCTATCTATGTACTGGCTGTGGGTGAGCTTATCTACTATATGGCTGTGGGAGTGCTTTCTATATTACTGGATGGTGGGTGAGAGGCTATTTATATACTGGCTTGGTGGGGAAGAGTTATCTATATACTGCCTGGTGGGGAGAAGCTATTGTCTGTATACTGCCTGGTGGGGAGAGCTATCTGTTGCTATACTGGCCCTGGTGGGGAGATGCTATCTGTTTATGCCTGAGTGGGGAGAGCTATCTGTATACTGCATGGTGGGGAGAGTATCTGTTTACTGCATGGTGGAGAAGAGCTATCTGTCTGTTTATACTGCCTGGTGGGGAGGGGGGGGGAGGGGTTGGGGGGGGGGGGGGGAAAAAAGGGGCTATCGTATACTGCCTGGATGGGGAGAGCTATCTGTCGGTTTACTGTTGGTGGGGAGAGCTTATTGGTTACTTGCCTGGTGGAGCTTGAGGAGAGCTATCTGTGCTGCTTAGACTGCTTGGTGGGGAGAGACTATCTGTCTGTATACTGAACTGGTGGGGGAGAGCTATCTTTCTGTATAATCGCCTGTGGGGAGCTTCTGACGGTATACTGCCTGTGGGGAGCTATCTTATCTACTGCCTGTGGGGACCTGTATATTGCCTGTGGGAGCTGTTTACTACCTGTGGGGACCTATGTCTATATACTATCTGCTGAAGGGGTCCTAGGATCTATATAAATGCTTCCTGAGGAGGAAATATGATCTATATACCTGCCTTAATGATGGGGACCTATAAACCTACTTTCTTAGGGGAAGTATATACCTATAATTAAGGAGTTGCTGCGAAAGTTGAGGATTCTAAGGTATTTGTGTCTAAATCTGCAGGGATCGAGTGTTGGTCGGAGAAATCGGCATGAAGGTGTGAACTGGATGGAGAAGAAAAGGGAGTGGATGGAATCATTGGAGAAAGTCACATGGGAGTCACTTAAAATTTTGGTTCGGCCTGAAATGTAATTACTTTTATTTGTGCAACGTGTAATGGTTTATATGCAGGAATGGTGTGGACGGTATTTTTCAGTCATTTGTGCGTGGGGATTCGTGGCGGTATTATTTAGTCACTATGTGGGTGTTGATATATAAGTCATTGTGTCGCGGTATTATGCAGTCACTTTGTGTGTGGTGATACGTGGGGGGTTAGGTAATTATTCAGTCAATATGTGGTGGTGATATGTGGTCGTGTGTGTTGTGGTATTATTCAGTTAACAGTCTGCGAGCAAATGTGTACACTGCATCTCCCACTATATGGTCACTGTATAATGGAAATATGCAGTTGGAGGGTAAGGGGCTGCCACATCCCTGTATTAGGTTTTGTGTGGACCCGCTCTTTACCACGTCCCTCTCTGCTTCGTGCCGGCGGCGGCGGCACTTGGCGGTACCTAAGGTATTTTCGGTCGCAGTTTCGGCACTCGTTCTCAAAAGGTTCGCATCAATGGTCGTAGGTCAATCAGAGCGCCCCTTTCATTTCATATTGTGCCCTGAAAAAATGAAAGGGGAGACCTGATTGGTTGCTATGGACAACAAAGAAAGTCTTACATTTAGATAGTTTTCTTACAAAATCTTTCTTCTTCCCACAAAATTTCACAGAAATTTCTATTTTATTTGAAGGATATGTTTACATGGGGGATGGCGGGAAGTGATGGAGCAGGTCAAATAACATTTACCCTGTTGCGGTGTACATTTTGCGTTTAAGGTATTTTTTTTGCATTTCGCTGCTTACTTAGTCTTGTTGATTATATTACCTGTAATGTACATATTGCTTTCATAATGGGATGTGCTACTGTCTTTATAAAAAAAAATTGTAAGTTCCACCCCATTTACAGTTTTTGTACATACATTTTTCATGCGTGGAGGTAATGTTTGGGCTTTTATAACAGAATTATCTGGGCATAGTATAGTGGTATCAGTTGAGCACTGTACACATTTACTCATGAGAACATAGTTGTTATTTGTAGACTGTTTCAAGTGGTTTTACAATATTTTTAAAAACTTCCTTAACATCTCCCACTGTGCTAAAAAACTTTTACAAATATTTACCTCTTTTGTGACTACCGCTCCAGTGCTGCTGCTTGCTGGTTCCTTGCCAACGATGTTACTTTCATGGCCCACAGGACGCTCCAGCCAATCACAAGTGATGGGAGAGGTAAGTACCGGCTAATTTTTTATTTTAGCACCGTGGGAGATGGCTCTATAAAAGTATGCGATAATCCCACTTCTAGGCTCTGTACAACGCCACCTAGTATTTCTTGTTGGAATTCCTCCCGTGTTGGTAGGTGTGGATTGTATCGGAAGTATCTAAGGATATGAAGTGGGATGTGAAAATAGAGAGGTTATAATCATGCTATCTTTTGCTCGCTAGTCGACGTAGAAAGCTTATATGCAGATATTCGGGTGGGGTGGGTAGAACCACCAAAACGGGGAATGAGAAATCTCATTAGTAGGTCTTTTCAATGGCAGGTCGTTAATGGGTGATGGAGCAGGCGAAAGGCCTCTAACTTCGTGGAAAAATGTTAGGTCTGGGAAATGATTCTATGATTCTGATTATCGGCAATATATAGGGAAACATTTCTTGAGGCCCCTAAATGGGGTCGGCAGTTGGTGTATTCGGGAGTTGGAGGGATATTTGGGAGTAAGGGCTAGCATGGGGGGATGCCTAATTGGGGCAATTGGGGATGTGATAGACATGGTTGGGGTGTTATGTGGTGTCGATGCAAGGAGCTTAATGAACTAAGGTGCTTGAAGGATTCTATTGGTAATCCATGAGGGAACGGGAATGATGTTAAAGATGACCCAAGAGTATTTTATGTGTCATCCAGTGGGAGCAAAATTTTTATTAACATGGGGATTAAAGGATGGGACATGGAAGCGAATGTTTGGTACCATGACGTAGCAGTTAAGACGGGGAAGGGTCAGAGGCAGACATTGGTAAATCTGGCAGGGGCCGGGGGGCACACCTGAGTGGACTGAGAGGCACGGGAGTAGCGTGAATTCGATGGGATGGAGTTTGGCAATCAATCATCACATCAACATATTCAGGTTTGATAAATAATTCCAACGGGTATTAGGGTTAATTGGTATATAAATAACCTGGAACAGCGACGCTTGACAGATGGGACAAGTGAGGATAAATGAATGGGGGTAAGGGCGAGCCGAGAACGTGCAGTTTTATAATGAAGTGGAAGCAAGCAACTAACATCCCGCATCGCGCAGTTTAAGTAAATTATCTGGCCGGGGCAATAGTAAGCATCGGAATTAACCTGCTATTTATCCTGGAACGTACTAAAGACGGCAAACACCCATACCCTATGAGTGGTGAGCGAGAAAGCTGTGTATCGTTTTTTTGTGGTTTTAAATGGCAAATAAGAACTACAACACGCGCTTCTAATTAGTGAGACTATCATGATGATCTGTAAAGGGAATTCACAGCGACCCGACGAGGTTCATATTGTTCGACACAAAACAAAATAAACTAAAATCAACAAAAGGCTCCCCACAGCGGCCGCCCAATGTCAAGGCGCAAGCGGGACAACCCCCAAAAGGTAAAGACCAGCCATGTGACAGGACCGTCTCTTAAAGTGTTTCAGCTTTCGGAATCGGCTTCCTGCAGAATGCAGAAGCATGCTCAGGTATGGAAGCTGGGCAGGGTGTGAGTGCATCTGCATGCACTGTGAGGAGGGAGACTCAATGAGCAAGGCCCTGGTGTCATAGGAGGGCAAGCAAAGGTAATGCCACTTCTTCAGAAAAAACTCAGGGGACAGACTTGTATTCTGCCAAAGGTCCAGGGTAGTGGACTGCTGAGGACTGGGAGGTAAAGTCATTTACTCAGAGGATCCCTTTCCGAATATTTTGAACATCTGGTAATCAGCTTGTTTAGGAGAGACAAGGTGAGCGATACCACCAGTCTTGGCTCACTGCCAACTGTAAAGCATACCAGGAATCCATTCATTGTGTGGGGTTGCTTCTAACCCAAGGGAATCGGTCCTCTCTAACAGTCTGCCTAAAACACATCAATGAATAAAGAATGGTACCAGAATATCCTCAAGAGCCAAATTCTACCAAACGTCCAAGAAGGCTAGTTTAGTGATCAAACAATGCCTTTTCAGCACTGATGGAGCACCTTGCCATTAAAAGCAAAGGTGATTACTACAGGCTCAGGGAACAAAACATAGAGATTTTGGGTCCATTGGCCTGGAAACTACCACAGATCTTAATCCATTGAGACTTGTGGGTCAATCATCAGAGACGGGGGTGGACAAAACAAAAACCAACAAATTGTGACAAATTGCAATGCATTGATTGTGCAAGAATGGACGGCTATCAGTCAGGATTTGGTCCAGAAGTTGATTGAGAGCATGCCAGGGAGAATTGCAGAGGTCCTGAAGAAGAAGGGTCAACACTGCAAATATTGACTTGCTGCATTAACTCATTCTAACTGTCAATAAAAGCTTTTGTTAATCATAATATGATTGCACTTGTATTTCTGTATGTGATAAAAACATCTGACAAACACACAGAAAAACCAGAGGGCAACAGATCAGGTGAAAATATAAGATTTGTGTCCCTCAAAACTTTTGGCCATGACTGTACAAATGTTTTGGACGTGGCTCTGCATCCCAAACCCCATAGACGTGACTGTAAATCCGCCAGAAAGAAAACCTCTAAAATCCACATGCAGTATTTCTCATCCAACGTGGTTTGCAACGGTAGAATCCGACAAATAATTTTTACTTTCCTATCAGTAAATATATGAACACAGAATAGTAGTATTATCTGGGCACAGACATATTATGTGGGCACAGTATGGTGATATTAAAAGGACACTGTATAACATGTGGACACAGTATGGCAGTATTACCTGGGCACTGAAAAAACAGTTTATGTAGATACAGTATGATGATATCAATCGAGCACTGTATAACATGTGGACACTGTGGTGGTATAACTTTGGCACTGTATAACATTATGTGGGCATAGTATGGTGGTATTAATTGGGCACTGTGTAACATGTGGACATAGTTTGTCAGTATTACTTGGGCACTGAAAAACGTTTTATGTACATACAATATGGTGATATCAATTGAGCACTGTACAACATGTGGACACAGTTTGGTGGCATAACTTGGGCACTGTATAGCATATTTTGTGAACACTGTGTGGTGGTATTACATGGGCACTGTATGACATATGTAAACACAATATGGTGGTATGTGGGCACTGTATGAAATATTTTGTGAACACAATATGATGGTATTATGCGTGCACTGTATGACATGCTATGAATATCGTATGGTGAAATTATGTGGGTAGTATATGACATATTTTGTGAACACACTATGGTGTTATTATGTGGGCCTTGAAGAACATATTTTATGTGACCACATTATGGGGTATTACCTGGGCCCTGAAGAACATATTATATGAGCACAGTATGGTAGTATTACTTGAGCACTGTACAACTTTTAATGTGGACACATTGTGATGGTATTAATGGGGCACTGTACAACATTATGTAAACTCTGTATGGTAATATAACTTGAGTACGGTTTAATGTTTTATGTGGACACAGTGTGGTTGAATTATTTGGGCACTAAATAATTTACTGTGGGGACACAATTTGGTGTTATTATGCAGGCACTGTATAATGTATTATGTGGACACAGTATGGTGGTATTGCTTAGGTTTTGTGTATTGTACTATGGAGATAGAAGTATGGTGTTATTGGGCACTACATACTATATTATGTGGATACATTATAGCGGTATTACTTGGTCACTGTATAAGGTTCTTAATGGACACATTATGATGACATTGCTTGAATACTACATAATGTTTCATGTGGATACAATATGGTGTTATTATTTGGGCACTGCATAAAGCTGTATGTAGACACAGTATGGTACTATTACTTAGACACTGTATAATTTGCTATAGGAATAACAGTATGGTGTTATTGGGTACTTAATATATATTATGTGGACACATTATGGTGGTGTTACTTGGTCACCGTATAATGTACTATAGGCATGATAGTATGGTGTTATTGGGCACTATATACTTTATGTGGACACGTTACGGTGATATTACTTGTTCACTAAAACGCGTGTGGACACAATATGGCAATATTACTTGGACACTGTACAATGTATGAAATACTAGACATTAGACACTAGACAAATAAATAGACATTATGGTGGTATTTCTTGGGCACTCCATAACATTTTATTATGACCACAGTATAGTGCTATTACTTGGTCACGGTATAATGCATTTTGTGGACACAGTACAGTCGTATTATTTGGGCACTGCATCAAATATTATTATGACCACAGTATGGCAGTATTACCTGGTCACTGTCTAACATTTTATTTTGGTAACTGTATAATGTATTTTGTGGACACAGTACAGTGGTATTATTTTGGTACTGCATAAACTTTTATGTAGACACAGTATGGTTGTATTACTTAGACACTGTAATTTAGTATGGGGATGACAGTATGGTGTTATTGGGCACTATATATATTATGTGGACACGTTATGGTGATATTACTTGGTCACTAAAACACATGTGGACACAGTATGACAGTATTACTGGGACACTGTACAATGTATGACATGTAGACATTATGGCGGTATTACTTGGGCACTACATAACGTTTTATTACGACACATTATAGTGCTATTACTTGGTCACTGTATAATGCATTTTGTGGACATAGTATGGTGGTATTATTTGGGCACAGCATAAAATTTTATGTAGACACAGTATGGTAGTATTAGACACTAAAATTTACTATAGAGATAACAGTATGGTGTTATCGGGCACTATAATATATATTATGTGGACATATGTTGGTGTTACTTGGTCACTGTCTAAGGTACCATGGGGATAATAGTATGGTGTTATTGGGCACTATATATATTATGTGGAGATGTTATGGTGATATTGGTCACTAAAACACACGTGAACACAGTATGGCAGTATTACTTGGATACTGTACTATGTTTGACATAGACATTATGGCGGTATTACTTGGGCACTACATAATGTATTTTGTGGACACAGTATGGTGGTATTATTTGGGCACTGTATAAAATTTTATGTAGACACAGCATGGTAGTATTACTTAGACACTGTAATTTATTATGGGGATAACAGTATGGTGTTATTGGGCACTATAATGTATATTATGTGGACACATTATGGTGGTGTTACTTGGTTACTGTATAATGTACTATAGGCATGATAGTATGGACACTATATATTGTGGGGAAACATTATGGTGATATTTCTTAGTCACTAAAACACATTATGTGGACAAAGTATGGTAGTATTACTTGGGCACTGTACAAGGTATGACATGTAGACATTATGGGGGTATTACTTGAGCACTGTACAATGTATGACATGTAGACATTATGGTTGTATTACTTGAGCACTGTACAATGTATGACATGTAGACATTATGGTGGTATTACTTGAGCACTGTACAATGTATGACATGTAGACATTATGGTGGTATTACTTGGGCACTGTACAATGTATGACATGTAGACATTATGGTGGTATTACTTGTGCACTGTACAATGTATGACATGTAGACATTATGGTTGTATTACTTGAGCACTGTACAATGTATGACATGTAGACATTATGGTGGTATTATTTGAGCACTGTACAATATGTGACATGTAGACAATATGGTTGTATTACTTGGGCACTGTACAATGTATGACATGTAGACATTATGGTGGTATTACATGAGCACTGTACAAGGTATGACGTAGACAGTATGGTTGTATTAGTTGGGTACTGTACAATGTATGACATGTAGACATTATGGTTGTATTAGTTGGGTACTGTACAATGTATGACATGTAGACATTATGGTTGTATTACTTGAGCACTGTACAATGTATGACATGTAGACATTATGGTTGTATTACTTGAGCACTGTACAATGTATGACATGTAGACATTATGGTTGTATTACTTGAGCACTACAATGTATGACATGTAGACATTATGGTGGTATTACTTGAGCACTATACAATGTATGACATATAGACATTATGGTTGTATTACTTGAGCACTGTACAATGTATGACATGTAGACATTATGGTTGTATTTGAGCACTGTACAATATATGACATGTAGACATTATGGTGGTATTACGTGAGCACTGTACAATGTATGACATGCAGACATTACGGTTGTATTACTTGAGCACTGTACAATGTATGATATGTAGACATTATGGTTGTATTACATGAGCACTGTACAATGTATGACATGTAGAGATTATGGTTGTATTACATGAGCACTGTACAATGTATGACATGCAGACATTACGGTTGTATTACTTGAGCACTGTACAATGTATGACATGCAGACATTACGGTTGTATTACTTAAGCACTGTACAATGTATGATATGTAGACATTATGGTTGTATTACATGAGCACTGTACAATGTATGACATGTAGACATTATGGTTGTATTACTTGAGCACTGTACAATGTATGACATGTAGACATTATGGTTGTATTACATGAGCACTGTACAATGTATGACATGCAGACATTACGGTTGTATTACTTGAGCACTGTACAATGTATGACATGCAGACATTATGGTTGTATTACTTGAGCACTGTGCAATGTATGACATGTAGACATTATGGTGGTATTACTTGGGCACTGTACAATGTATGACATGTAGACATTATGGTGGTATTATTTGGGCACTGTACAATGTATGAGATGTAGACATTATGGTGGTATTACTTGAGCACTGTTTGTGTTTATTCTTTAGGCATTACACAGTTAACCTCATTTGAATGCAGATCAGTTATTTGCTTGCGGACATATTCTTCTCTATATACCCATAGTCAGTGTAGGTTGCAGTATCCTACACACAAATAATAGTTTTTTACTCTTTTTTTCCTTATAGAACTCCAATGACATCTGCCCTTATTACATTTCCGCTCCCCCTTACTTCATTGCACTCTACATATTCTTTATTTTAAAACCTGATATTATACCTATTGCTTCATGGTGTCATTAAACAAAAGAAAACGACTGCAAGTTAGGAATGCGGACTCCTTCATTTTGAAGCTGATATCAATGCTCAGCGCTGGAAGAAATCACTGAGTACACTTTATGACAGTCTGTTCAAATTCCACCTCCACCCCCCCCCCTTCCCTCTGCTCCCTGTTTAATCTTTGCTCGTCCCTAGGTTTTATATGCTATGGATGCCGAATGTGGGAATTGACTTCTATGTACGACACGGGGCTGACTATAACAAAAATGAACAAAAAGAACGACGAATAAAAAAAACAAATATAATGACACTTTTAGGAACGAAAGCTCGGATGTTCAAACTGAATCGGAGAGCGGCTGAAATAAAAGACAGACCTCGCTGCTTCATTAAGCAGAATTTCACACTGGCAGATACATGAATGCTGCACGAAAGACAAAGGCGGATCATACGGCTTTGCGGTTTTCATCCCAAGTTCAGTATATAATGGTCTCATTGGGCCAATCCATATGTTGCACAAGGGATTTTTGAAGAAAAAAAAACATTTTTTTTTTTTTTTTGGGTGTCGAGGAGGTGGGGGGGTTGGATGTGTATTTAGGCAGTATAAATATGATATCCCTGCAGGCTGTCAGGATCCTGGGCACCGAGCCTGTGGTGCAATGAGAAAATAGATGCATCTAATCTAATATGCAGATTTTTTTTTTTTCCAGAAAACCCAGCCCGGCATTGGCATTTCTTTATGTCTACGTGACATTTGCAGTGATCGTCCTGCACAGATTCTATTTCCAAACGTCCATTTTAAGGCAGTGATGGCTCAATGCCAGGAGGCAGCTCCACTCCGCACACACACATGGGATGGATCCGCCAATCAATGGAGCGGAGAGGGCTGAACACTCTCATTAGGAAAGCACACAAACAGCTCAGACGATGCAGACAAACCTTTCTGTAACTCGGCAGATGTTTGCTCGTGGTTCTGCATTTTTTTTTTTTTTTTTTTTTTTGCATTTACCAGTCAGCGACATGAGGTTTGCTCTGCCCATGCAGTATTCAGACTCTGCCATCCTAAATTATTTTTGCAGCTTTGCAGATAAACATATTTTCTACGCCTCCCAAACCACCCTCATTAATGAAGGAGGTTGCCTAACCCTCACTTAGACCTGTGCAGACATATAGATGTCTATATCGGTATTGTATTTTAAGCTTCTTTTACGTTTACTGCATTGGCTGCAGCTTAAATGCAAAATAATTAATTTTTTTAATTGAAAATCTTAAATATTTTGAAGGGTAAAATCTATATTGTAGAATATTTATCAGGTGTCCTATCGTTTTACTTCCAATGTTTTTTTTTATTTTGCAGAATAATGGACCGACATAATAAAAAACACATACTCAAAATAATTGAAAATGTATTAATTAGACTTTAAGAAATATTAACCTAAAAATATAATAATATAATGTAAAAAAAGTTGAATAAATATTATTAATATAATATATTATATATTATAATATATATAATACATATATTAAAATATAATATAAAATGTACAATTCGGGAGGCGAGGAACCTACTATGTGAGGAGGCCGCCCCTCTTTTTTTCTTCTTTTCTCTGCATGGAGGAGTACGCAGTAGAAAGCTGATAAAATAAAATATAATATACATCATATAAAAAACTAAAATAAAATAAGAAATAAGTAATAATAAAATATAATATATAATATAAATATTATTAAAATATAATAGAAAACGTACAATTCGGGAGGCGAGGAACTTACTATGTGAGGAGTCCGCACCTCTTATTTCTTCCTTTCTCTGCATGGAGGAGTACGCCGTAGGTAACTGATAACATAAAATATGATATACAACATATAAAAATCTAATATAAAATAATATAAAATATAGTATAAAATATAATCTAAATATTATTAAAATATAATATAACATGTACAATTCGGGAGGCTAGAAAACTACTACGTGAGGAGAGCACCACTTTTTTTTTCTCCTTTTCAAGGAAGTGTACGCAATGATATTATAGAATATCATATAAATAATATAAAAATTTAATATTAAATAAAATACTCATAAAATATAATATAAAATATGTACACAGTTTTGGAGGCGAGGAACCTACTACATGAGGAGAGCAACACTTTTTTTTTTCTCTGCAAGGAAGTGTACGCAATGAGATCACACAAGTGTACGCAACTGACATTATGGAATATTATATAAGTAATATAAAAATATAGTATAAAATATAATATTATTAAAATATCTAAAATATGTATACAGTATTGGAGGCAAGGAACCTACTACGTGAGGAGAGCACCACTTTTTTTCTCCTTTTCTCTGCAAGGAAGTGTCCGCAATGATATTACGCAAGTTTACGCAACTCATATAGAATATCATATAAGTAATATAAAAATATAGTATAAAATATAATATTAAAATATAATATAAAATATGTATACAGTTTTGGAGGCGAGGAACCTACAACGTGAGGAGAGCGCCTCTGTTTTTTCTTCTTTTCTCTGAGAGAAGAGTATGCACTGGACAGCTGATAATATAAAATGTGATATACATATTCTAAAAATATAATGTAAAATATCTTATAAATAGTGTTAAAATATAGTATAATATCTAATATAATATGTGTACAATTCGAGAGGCTAGGAACCTACTATGTGAAGACAGCGCCACTTTTTTTCTCCTTACTCTGCAATGGAAAACTGATATAGCATATTTTATAAAAAATATAAAAATATAAAATAAATATAAAATTAAATGTAATATAAAGCCTGTAATGTAAAAGTAATATTCATAAAAATAATATAAAATAATATAAATATAAAAATGTAATATAAAATAATATAAAAATAATAAAAAAATATGAATAATATAAAAATATAAAATAAATATAGCATGAAATAAAATGTGATATAAAGCCTATAGTGTAAAAGGAGTATTCATAACATATAATATAAAGCTTGTAGTATAAAAATATAATATAAAATAATCTGAAATGTAATCAATCCAAAAGTGTATTAAAATAATATAATTGATATAAAAATGTAATATAAAACTTAATATAAGTGTAATATAAAATAATAAAAAATATGAATAATATAAAAATATAAAATAAATATAACATGAAATAAAATGGAATATAAAGCCTGTAGTATAAAAATATAATATAAAATAATCTGAAATATAATCAAGCCAAAACTGTATTAAACATTTATATAAATAATATAAAAATTAATATAAAAATAATAAAATAATAAAAAAACATATCAAATGCGAAATAAACATAAAAACCTAGAAAAATATTATATAATATAAATAATTTATATTTTATGTTTAGTTTTTTAACATACATAATCCTAAACATAACATACATAATCCTAAATATATAAACGTAAAAATATATAAATGTAAAAATAATTTATTTTGGATAAAAATCAATTGGACAATGGAATGGCATAATAAAAAATTTTTAGTTTAGTGGTTGATTAAAAAAAAAAACATTTTAAATAAATTTTACTATTGAAATCGAAATCCTAAAGAAAATAATGGGGCTTTATCTTTAATCCACACTGTATAGAGCCAAGGATTATAATTGTGTCACTGTCTCTGGTTCCACCCTAATTGTGGTTATGGTTTGGCCGGCAGTGCCCTATTAAACAATCTGTGACTACATGAGAGTTAAAAAAAAGGGCCACTGAGTAAAATGTTGATTTTGCGTTTTGCCGCCAGCTGCTGCTCTCTCTATCTTACAACAGACAACAAGGGAGAATGATTCAGAACAAAAGATGTCGCAGATCGGATGCTCTCGGTTTACGGAGTGACCCATATTTTATATGTTGGTGTGGAAGCTGCCAGTGGAAATTTTCATGAAGGCTGTTAAATTATTTCTAAGAATGTAGCTCAAGAGAGGAAGACATAAGGCATCTATGAAAAATAAATGTTATATTACTAGGTTAGTTTGTATTATTAATATAATATTTGATCACTATATAGTATATAAAACATCAATTTATACATACATTATTGTTATTATCATACATGATTTCTAAGTTATGAATATCAGTCATTTAAACATTTGGAGATACTGTGTCATATCTGCGGCACAAGGACAGTATTTCAGAATAATTTCCAGGATGTGGGATTCAGTGATTCTAAATCTTAAATTTGCACTGAATTTCATTATAGAATAATTTCCGGAGACACTGCGCTCCTTGTACATTTTTTTTTCCATTTTAATCCCTTTAATCACAGGGGAGTTTTGGGCCTTAATGAACAGACTCAATTTACCCATGTTTTCATATGTGTTTCGGTTTAAAGGGGGTGTCTGGTTCGCAAACTCAATTTACAAATGCCTTATTAAGGAATTCTGATTTAATAGAGGAGAAGAGATCACTAGATCAGAATTCCCATCTTTTAGCCAAATTAGCTACAAAGACCATTTTTTTTCCTCTGGAGGACTCTGGGTGTCAATTGAGTTGAATGAGAATTGTGTAATGCTTCATTTGGCCTGTGGTGGTGCTGCAGTGAAACTAAACACCTGAGATGACATGTATGAAATATGGCGCCAACACCCCAGTCCTAGATCGATAAATGTAGAATAAGACAGTACTGTATGTAGAGTTTTATGCACCAAACTTTGTCTCAGCCATGGTTTGGATTTCCATGGCATTTTCGTGCCAAACTTTGGCACATTTTTGGCGCATTCGAAAGTGGAAAGTGTCATGTCTAGTGCAGACTACGATATGTTTTGTTGTACAAATATTCATACATCTGTTGGACAGGGCTACAGCAATCTTTTGGCTTAAAGTACGTCAGAAAACTGACTCGGCCTCGTTCATACATGTCACCCGTGTTCTTAGGCTCCCCATCAGGTCACTTGGAGTCCCATGAGTGGGAAATCCTAAGCTTAGCTTATTGTATGGGGGCGAAAGATTGAAAAAAAAGGCATCTATAATTTTCTTCTTCTTGAAGGCTATCAAGGTTATTGTTATGTACTTTTGATCACTTGGATACTGCTGGGATGAGGCTTGGCACCATTCAAAAAAAATGTGAATTGGCCACAACACATCACAAATGCCAAGTGTTTGGTTTTATGTGCACAACACAGCTGCCCCTGTGATCCAAGGTTAAAGGTTTTCGAAGGTTAGTCCGGGAGTTCTTCCTCTTCCATATTGTAAGCTCAGCCTCACGTTACAAACAGATATGTTCCATGAGTCACAGAGCCACTTCCATGCTACATAATAGTTGCCACCAGGGAATGAGGATTCTACTATGAAGCTTGGATCCGTGATAATTAGTGACAAGGGGATAGAGCACACACTCCTCTTTCATAGGTTAAAATTGTTGTGATTTGGGCCATGGAGGTTATTACTTTGGTAAAAGACTATAACAGGAATATGGCATGAATTGCAGGATCTATGCAAGGACGATCTTTAGCAGAGGTGCTGAGGTGTATCTATAAGGAATAGGGAGAAGGACAGCAGTCGAAAACCCTGGACTCTGGGATACAAAGTCCCCTCTTTCACGTAATATTACACTAGCATTATTAATGGCATGGGGACGAAAGATGGTCCTAAAGCATGGATACCCTTTTGGTAATGGCTTTCCAGGCATGAGGGAAGTCGGTGGCTTGGATATAAAGTCTGGGTTTGTCTGTATATATATATATATATATATATATATTATTCATTGTTTTTAGTGGGTGACCAGAGCTTTGCCCCTTGTGCCAGTGAAATGTGCAATTGGACACCCAGTCCCAGCTCTTCTCTGTGCCCGAGTCCTATTTTAAAGGGGTTTTGGCAAGAAGTGAGTTCCTTACCTAAATGGCTGATACTCCCCTCTTGAGGCTTGAAAAAAGGGGCATTGTGTTTCTGTGTTTAAAAAAACAAGTACCTCCTCTGTGATGCTATCGCTCCACCTCCCATGCACGTTCCTGATACTCAGTCTCTGTAGTTGAGCAAACATTGTTTTGCTAATCCACAGAGGAGAACTGTATTGAGCACAAGCTACAGTGGTTGCCAAAAGTATTGGCACCCCTGCAATTCTGTCAGATAATACCCAGTTTCTTCCTGAAAATCATTGCAATAACAATTTATTTGGTATTATCTTCATTTAATTTGTCTTCAATGGAAAAGCACAAAAAGAATTGTCATAAAGCCAAATTGGATATAATTCCACACCAAACATAAAAAAGGGGGTGGACAAAAGTATTGGCACTCATCATATACGCACATATCAGGGACAAGTATATCAAATTTGATGCGAATGATAGGTTCAAGAGGTGGAGTGGTTGGACAGGCAAAGCTGATGTAGAATCAGAAATTATTGAGGGTTGGAGGGTGATACGTAAACATATAATTAATGAAAGATGGCGTGAGACATATTTTAAAATAGTTCACGCAGCTATTTATGCTTTTGACATCCCTCCGTCTCCTGGGTTTCCGGATAGACTTACAGCCTGTCCGAAATGCAAGGAACCTAAAGATAATCTGTATCATGGACTGTGGCTTTGTCCGGCGGTGCGGGCATTCTGGGGGGAGGTGAAAGGTCTGGTGTCGTCCCTATGGAATGGTCAGGTCCCTGTATCTCCGGTTGTCTTCTTGCTACATGGCAGAGTTGATGAGGAGGGAGAGACATCGGCTCACCGGAAGGGAGTTTTACCGGTTATTGTACATATCATCTTATTAGTGGTGAAAAGATGCATACTGTCCAAATGGTTAGAGCATGCAGCTCTAAACGTTGAAATGGTGATAGAACAAACGAAAGTGTATGCCATTTCTGATCAGATATATGCAGAACGACACAAGGAGGTCATGGCAAAAAAGTTTTTTACGAAATGGAGGGTGTTCTTAGAGAAATATTACACTCAACAGGAGGTAGAATCGTTAGTAAACATATTTCAATATACAAAGTGGTTCTTGGGAGAGGCACTCTCGGGGTCTTTGGGCAGGCTACAAACACAAGTGGGGTCATGTTAGGGAAGAGAAGTTGAAGGCGGCAACTGTTATCCTTTCTTTCTGGCTGCTCGTTAGGTTAAATGCTCAAGTTTAGGTGTCTGGGTTTGGAGTCACGGGATTCTCATCTTCCAACATGTCATATGTTCTCTATGCCATAGCTCACTAACTAAGTGAATTTCTGACATATGTATCTTATTAGGATAAAAAAGTGATGATGTGAATCCTCAGGGAACATTGTTGTTGATTTTTATCCATACAAGTTGAAAGTCATGCGAAGTCTCCAATGTTGCTATACCTTTATGTTATAAATTGTGGTATCAAAAATGTAATGTAAACTATATTGTGTAATAAGTGCGTAATCAAAATATTGTGTTGCGAAGATACCAAATAAAATTTGTTTTACAAAAAAAGTATTGGCACTGTTTGAAAAATCATGTGATGCTTCTCTAATTTGTGTAATTAACAGCACCTGTAACTTACCTGTGGCACCTAACAGGTGTTGGCAATAACTAAATCACACTTGCAGCCAGTTGACATGGATTAAAGTTGACTCAACCTGTGTCCTTGTGTGAACCACATTGAGCATGGAGAAAAGAAAGAAGACCAAAGAACTACCTGAGGACTTGAGAATCCAAATTGTGAGGAAGCCTGAGCAATCTCAAGGCTACAAGTCCATCTCCAAAGACCTGAATGTTCCCGTGTCTACCGAGCACAGTGTCATCAAGAAGTGTAAAGCCCATGGCACTGTGGCTAACCTCCCTATGGCACTGTGGCTAACCTCCCTAGATGTAAAACCCATGGCACTGTGGCTAACCTCCCTAGATGTAAAGCCCATGGCACTGTGGCTAACCTCCCTAGATGTGGACGGAGCCCATGGCACTGTGGCTAACCTCCCTAGATGTGGACGAGCCCATGGCACTGTGGCTACCTCCTATTGCCCTGGATTGGCTAACCTCCCTAGATGTGGACGGACCCATGGCACGTGGTAACCTCCCTAGATGTAAGCCCATGGCACTGTGGCAACCTCCCTAGATGTGACGGAGCCCATGCACTGTGCCTATCCTCCCTAAAATTGGACGGAGCACCATGGCACTGAGTGCTAACCTCCCTAGAATGGGAAAGCCCATGGCACCTGTGGCTAACCTTACTAATGTGGACGGAAAAGAAAAATTGACGAGATGATTCAACGCAAGAATTGTGCGGATGGTGGATAAGAACCTCGACTAACATCCAGACAAGTTCAAGCTGCCTGCAGTCCGAGGGTACAACAGGTCAACCCGTACTTCGTCGCGTCTGAATGAAAAGGGACTGTATGGTAGGATACCCAGGAAGACCCCACTCTTACCCCCGAGACCAGGGGTCGCTAGCTGTTTATTCGGGCTCGGGCCCCGAATAAAACACCCTGTGCCCCAAGTCTCCCGGGCTCCAGGCCTCTGCCCATGGGCTGGGAGCACCGACTGGCCCTTTAGCTGCATGTGCGTCCGCTAGCCCAGCAGCTGCGGGCTTCTGCGGAGCAGAGAGCGAGTGCTACCTGCCCCGCAGACAGGTGTGGACCGGCTCTGTGTCCGATCATGCGGGGCCGCCGGGTCATCACAGCGCTGGGACCCGCCGCGCCCCGTGCACGCCACGTCGATGACGTGATTCATCGCGACGTGCCTGTCCTCGGGCGCACAGCGCGTCATAGGCCGTGCGCCGAGGAGCTGCCGGAGGAGCGCGGGCTGAAGAGGACAGAAGAGGAGCGCGCGTCGCCGGGGGAGTTAAGGTGAGTATTAATGTTGTTATTTTTAAAGCGTTTTCCTGCTCAGTGCCCCTATAATGCCTGCCTGTGGCCCCCATATCCGCCTGTGGCCCACGTACGCCGTGGCCCCATATCCCTGCCTGTGGCCCCCATAATGCTGCCTGTGGCCCCCTTTACCACTGTCTGTGGCCCCCATATCCCTGCCTGTGCCCCCCATATCCCTGCCTGTGCCCCTATAATGGATGCCTATGCCCCTATAATGCCGGTGGCCCGCATGTACTGCCCGTGGGCCCCATATCCCTGTCTGTGCCCTATAATGCCTGCCTGTGGCCCCTATATATGCCTGCCTGAGGTCCCTATAATGCCTGCCTGTGGCCCCTATACGCCTGCCTGTGCCCCTATATACCTGTCTGTGGCCCCCATATACTGCCTGTGGCCCCCATATACTGCCTGTGGCAGAGCCTTGTAAGAAACTCATTGATGTTACCGGAAGCAGTTGTTCGCAGTTATTTTGGCTAAAGGTTGTGCTACCAAGTATTAGCTGAGGGTGCCCAATACTTTTGTCGGCCCTTTTTGCAAGAGTTTGGGTGAAATGATCAATGATTTGATTTTTGCCCTATTCTGCCTTTGTGTTTTTCATTGCACGCAAAATAGATGAATATATTAATACCTAAAATTTGTGATGCAATATATTTCAGAAGAACACTGAGTATTATCTGACAGTATTGCGGGCGTGCCATAATACTTTGGCCCCAATGTATAGCATTTTAGTTCTCCCTTTATTTACTTAGGAGAGAAGATAAGCTGAACAGGCAGCCTTCTTTCATTCCTTCACAAATGGCTGCAGGGAAAGAGGGAGGGGGGCTGAGCAGTGTGCCAGGTTGCTTCTTCATGTTCACTAAGATAATTACATTACAACCAGTGGATTCTCTATACAAAAGACAAAAGATTTTTTCCCCCAGTCCATTCAAAGCTTATTCATGTTCTCTGCCTTCAGATAAGAAGTGCAAACACGCAAGCGCGGCCAGATCAGCTCCTGGTCATATCTAATGTAAACTCTCAGGAAACTAAGGCTGTAAGCATGCTGCACTTCAGGGCTCACTTTTTTTAATGACATAATTTAGAAAGTGATTAAATACCATTTGGAGGATCCCACGTCAACATTAGATCGTGGCAAAACCCCTTTAATAGGAGTTATATGAGTGACAAAGACATTTATTCACTTTCTTTGGGTTGTTGGCTACCACAGTTCAGTAACGGGCATCCTCACGAAAAGCTTGTGTGTGTTTTGTACTTTTTTAACTTAATTAAAATGACACAGTTTGTGGAATAATACTCCTAGTCATTTTGGTTTATTGTATACCAATGTTTTATCTAAATAGTATATTTTCTATAAGAACAATTTATATTTAGGTTTTATAGCATTCTTTTTTCTTGAGTCACTGGAAAACGAGTTTTTTATCAGTGCCCTACCGTGGAGGACCTTCTGGTGTGAGGACCCCCTGAGTTATTGGAACCAGGCTGCTCAACCCTATACTGGACCATAAGCTATTTAATGAGTTGTACCATTACAGTACAACTCCTCCAGGTGAACAATATATCGTACCTGCTGCAAATAACTATATTGGTTAAAGGGGTTGTCTCACTACATCAATTCATCTTTCCTCAGTCCTGTTTACTCTAATTTCATTTTTAAATTCAGTGTCTACCTGTATCTACTGGCCTGCAGTGATGAGCTGCTGAGGACACCAGGTCTGTAGCTTTAGCGACCAGCGCTGGCAGCCCATCAGGAGACATCGAACAGGTCTGTAGCTATAGCAACCAGCACTGGCAGCCTATCAGGAGACATCGAACAGGTCTGTAGCTATAGTAACCAGAAGTACTGGGAGCCTATCAGGAGACATCGAACAGGTCTGTAGCTATAGTGACCTGAGGAGCTGATGCAGCCCATACAAGAGGGGATATCTAGGAATAGGTAGGATACTGTTAATAGACACATATTACAAAGTGACTTGTTTTTGCAAGATCTTTAATGTAAAAAGCGATCCTTTAAGTGAGACAACCCTTTTAAACATACTACATGAGGTGCACTTGTCTTCTCCCTTTCTTTGTGTTTATAGCACCTTTCTTCTGGATCTTTTCTCAGTAGAGATGCTGACTCCATCCCTTTTCCCTGTGGACTTTCTAAGCCACAATCCCTTTGGTACAAGCTAATCTGGGGTTTGGAGCCAGATGAATCCCCTGGTTTTTACTTTTAAAACCCTGCAATAAAGTGTGGACTCTGCTGCAGGGGAGTTCCCAGGTTGCGGACCCCAAAGTAGTCACGGATGGCGGCATTGGCACCCTCAGAGCAAATCTGGGTCAGGACTGAAGTCAATGGTCGTCACCCAAGTATGAAGCTGGATTGTAGTCGGGGGCAGCTAAAAGTAAAAAAAAAACAAGCAAAATCACTACAGGTAATAGCAATATCACATCTCAACAGAGCTAGGAAGGCAGTAGCTCAATTATCTGTTTGTGTCTATCAGCAAGGAGCCTCTTCTAATAAGCCACCAAGGCTTCCATCATGTAAAGGAGCTGGTGGACACGAGGACCTGACCTAGAGCAAAGCGATCGAGAGGCATCATGGATAAGAAGAAACATTGGGGACGAGTGTCAGAACTTTAGCTGGGTCTGATAGGTAACAGTACCTCACCTCTTGGGGTCGCTCTCTGCGAGGACTTTAGACTTGAGTGGGTACTTCAGATCAATCTTCCTGATGACTATTGGAGCTCAGATAATTCAGATCATATCCAATCTATTAGTTACTGTAATATAAAGTTTCCCATTAACCTTCTTGCAATCCAGGAGCTACTTCAGCTCATAATCTATAGAGGATTCAAAGGATGGACCAAGAATTATCTGTATCTTCATAGAAAACCTGTTGATGACCAGAGGATATATAAGAGAAATATAGAAAGAGCTAGAAATCCAGAGATCAGACTGCAGCTCGAGGCAAAAGGTAACGTGATTCATCTGACTTAAAGGGAATGTGTCAGCAGACAATGACCTGTGTTTTTATGTTAAACACATTTGTAAAAAATAATTTTTTTTTTTAATTTTCTATATCATTATCAATTTTTTTTTTATAAAAATCCCAAAGTCCTGCAGTTTTCACTGTGGTCACTAGGCCTAATAATAGTCTAACACTTCCTGCTCTGTGGAAAAAAAACTTTTCAGCAGTCACATCCTTAGCAGCACAGGCAGAATTACACTGAAAGTTAACACCAGTGTGTATAGATAACATAGGATCCACCAGTCACAATAGGAGATGTCACGGCTCCTCCTCCCTGCACACTGACTTCTTCCCAGGTCACTAAGCATGCCCAGAAAACTCTCCTATAGAAGACAATGGGTCTGCTTCTGTTCACAGGCTCCTATGTCCATGAAGCTGCTGTTAAGCATCTCTCTAAATGCTGTTAAAAACAGTACAGGCAAGAAGGCTGAACCCATTATCATATACAGACAACAGAATTAATAAATCTCTAATCTGAAAATAAAAACGTCTTAGAAGAAAATATTTTATATCAGTGTCTGGTTTTAATTAGTAAAAAAAAAAATTAGCAATAGATTCCCTTTTAAATTAGTTGTCCACCTCCTATAAAAATCATAGTAACAATTCTTGGGTCCCCAGTAATGTAATATAACTAACACTCTTTCTCCGGTCCCCAATTCAAGTGCCACGTCTCTCCAGTCTTCTGCTGACATGCTGTCACTTCCGAAGGGGGACGTCACTGCTGAAGCTCCTCATTGGCTGCAGAGGTCACGTGTTACACAGCAGACGACCGGACAGATGCAGGGACTAGAGGAAGGAGAGTATAAGTTTTTAAGTATTTTTATAGTAGTAGTATAGTAGTTTTATAAGTATTTTACTGGAGCCCCAATAATTTTTACTACAGTATTTATATAACCTTCAATACCAGAAATGGTCTAATGAAACAAAGTACACCTTGATAGCCAACCCCTATACCCTGGAACAATTTTGGGATCCAGATATCAGTGTCCTTCAGCACCCTCTCAGCCTCAGCAGCAATTATCTCAAGATTCTTGTGAATCCCTATGAAAACGTCTTTAATATTGAAGCAGATATCATCAACGATGGGCAACTGGGACTGAGCGTGAATTGGGAAGGGAACGTTAAGATTTTGACTGTATATGTTTATGATCATCATATATTAAGTTTTACTTGAGACCTGGTTCTTATGAGCCAACTCCACCCTAGGTTGCAGCTCCAGCCAGTTGTCTTGATGGGCATTAGAATAGATGCGGTGGAACTGTTCAATACTCTGATTGCTTGGTTGGACCAGTACTTTGGGGTTGGTAAGAGGGTAAAAAAATGTAGGAAATTCTTTAAAGTCTTCTTGAAAGTTTTTCTGAACATAGATAGAAAACTGGATCCCATGATTAGAGACAATACGACGTGAAAAATAAATCAGGCCCGTTGTGATACAGAAGTAAGCCAGGCACTGGCAGGACATGTACTATTTTAGAAAATTTGGTCCATAACTACCCAAACAGAAGTAAAATCATAAAAAGTCCATAGAGGTATCTCTCCAGGGTCAAGCTGAAACAGGCAGGAATGGGAGAAGACCAATAGGTGTCCCTAACATCTTGGGCCACATGTATGAAGACTCTCTAGTGTAAAATTCACTTTGATGCCCATAGCAACCAATCAGAGCGCCCTTCACATTTTTCCAGAGCACTATATGAAATGATTTTCAAAAATAGTACATGTCTTTAACCTGCTCATCAGTAGTAATGGAAGAGGAGTTGTGCTTGGACTTGGCATTTGCTAACAAGAGAGATGATAATAATGAGTCTACGATAACCACTTGCTGCGAGGAATGGATAATAAGAGAGATCAACATTCTTTTTTTTTTTTTTTTTAAACGTGTTTTTATTAAGAAAGTTTATAAATTTTCAACACGAAATGCAAGCCATGCGAAACCATCAACCACAAATAGAAAGGGTAACATTATTAACTTATGGGTACCTGAGGACGTTCCATACAATATGTAATATCACATAGGGAGCCCAATCATGGGACTCATTGTCCAAAAATGTAAGAGTTGCCATATGAGGCTAGCAGTCTACCGAGAGATCAACTTCTTAATGGAAACTCTGGAGAGGCGTTGGTGGAACAGTATACTCTTTAGATCATATTGTGCGGATATGCCACAATGAAAGGTGTCAAAAACATCAAATGACCTAAAGAGAGTCCATAGTGGCAGATGAGAAGGAAGTAAAGTTGAATCGGGAGAAGAATAGGGCCTATTGATTCTTACAATGATAAAGTCTATGGGAAAAGTGCAAATACACCAGGTGTTGATGGTTAGGCTATGTCTACACAGCAACTCGTTTCTCGTTGGATTTTTAAGCAGATTCAGTTTTTCGAAAATCCAACTGTAACCAGTGCCCCATAGACCGCAGTAAAGAAACCAAGCTGTAGTCTACACAGCACGGATTTTCTATTGGTGGATTCCTAAACCGCTGGATTCCACCGGAATATAAAACATGCTCTGTCTTCCTGTGGATTCCAGTACACTTTTATGTACTGGGTCGGTTGAAATCCGAAAAGCGACTGCATTTTTTTGCGCAAACCCACGACAAAAACTGCGGTACGGCGAGGTTAATATACTATTGGATTTCCGACGGCATTTTAACTTATGCTGTGTATACATAGCCTTAGTGAAGATGGTCACAGGAAATATGGCACTCTCTAGGAGATGACTCTATATTAATTTTGTCAGTGGAGTCATTCTTCTCAGGTAAAAAAAAAACAAAAAAACACACAAGGCACTTTCCCTCCTCTGATTGCTCAGAGAGTACCGCATCCAAACCAATGGAAGAAGCATCCACCTTGATGAAGAACAAGCCGTTGAGGTTGGGAGGAATGAAGATCCAAGGCAGGAGACAAGATGCTTGGAAGCTTGCACTGCAGACGCTGGCACATGTCAAGTATTTTCTCCATTCCAGTTTACAACAGTGAGAGTTGAGATCGAAGAAATAATGTAACCCAAGAAGGGTAGTTTTTGTTGCTCGAATTGGCACTTCTCCAACTTGGCATACAGAGAATTCTCACACAACCCCCTCAAGACAAAACAGCCATGCAGATAGATAGACAGAGAGACCAGAACATAATGGTAAAGGATATCCCCGAAGATCTCATTAACAAAGTGTTGGAGTACTGCAGGGGCATTGCCGAGGCTGAATGGCATCACTAGATGTTCGTAGTGCTTGTCCCAGGTGTTGACAGCATCTCCTTCTTTGATCCAGATCAGGTTGTAAGCTCCCCAAAGATCCAATTTGGAGAAGTTACAAGCCCCTGTGATATGTTCAAACAGTTTTGTGTGGTAGAGGATATTTGTTCTTCACTGTAATCTTGATTAAACTCTAATAATCAATATATGGTCTCAGGGAACTGTATTTTTCTTAAGAAATAAGAATCTAGCTCCAGCAGATAAGGACGGCTTTCAGATGACGCTTCTCCAAAGATTTATTTAAGATAGGTGGACATCACTTAGTGTTAGGCAGAGACACATGGTAAACGCAAGCCCTTAGGGGATTACAACCTGGAAGAAGTAGAACAACACAATCATGGTAGTGAGGGTCTGGTAAAGTCTTACCTTTAGAATATGTCCAGAAAGTACCGATATGGTAGTGGAACCATCGGAGTGCAGGGTATCTGACCTGAGTGGGAAAGAACATGAATAAGCTATAACTTGGAACAAAGTCCTCCCAAGAGAAAGCTTATTAAGGACACTTTAAAGACTGGATGAGCCTACTTTTTATTATTATTATTTACTTTAAAGCGCCATTGATTCCATGGCGCTGTACATTCAAAAAGAGGGGGGTTACATACATAACATGTGCCAAACAAGTACAATGATAACAATGAATGACTTGCAACTGGCACAGAGGGGGAGAGGGCCCTCCCGGTGAGGGCTTATAATCTACAGTGGAGGAGGAAAGAGAAAAAAATTGACAGAAGGTGAGGGGCAGTCGTATTTGTGGAGGTTTGCAAAGTGGCTGCTGGGTTATTGTAGGTTATTGGTCCTGGGAAGAGATGGGTTTTCAGGTTGCTTTTGAACTGGTGAAGGTGGAGGAGAGTATGTTGTTGGCGGGTGGGAATGAGTGACAGTGAATGGGGGAAGCCACCGAGAGAAGTCTTCGGGAGACAGTTGTGTGAGGAGCTGATAAGCACGGAGAGCAGAGACGAAGGTCTGTGAGGAGCGGAGATTGATGTTTGAGGGGAGGTTCTGGAAATTTAAGGGGATGTATCGTTCTTCAGTTCGTGTGTTTCAAACTATTTTCTATCTCTCAGCACTACAAATCCAGGGGCGTTTATTCCCCTCCCAGCTAGGGTGTTTCTTAAGAAGGGATGACATTTCATTTCATCCCACCCCCCCCCCCCCTCACTGTTCATGCTTCGTCCCGAGGCCTGTTCTCCCCCCATCCTATGTTCCTGAGTCCACATGTCATGTTCCTCTCCCTTTGCAGTCTTATTTTGTAAGTGCTGTTTAAATTCCACAGCATGCTTTCATATCTAGACAGTCTTCTATGTACTCATATTCTTCTATGATCTCTATCTCCCTCTATCAGCTGGAGGTTTGTTTTACGTTTATCAGTCTTCTAATGAAGGCACAGTTCTCTCTTCTAGCAGGAAAGTTAGGCCACCATGGCACAATTTCTGATTGTAGAATCAGCTGCAGTGTGTTTCTGCTGGTATGCAGAGTGAAATGTGCTGGCGGCCCTTACTCTGAGTGAGGAAGCAGGGATGAGGCACTGATTGCTGTTTTTTGATTGTTAGTAGCCCTGCAGTGTTATGGTGTTTCTTTGCTATGCAGATTGGAAAATTCCTGTGGTCCCTTACTGCTTGAGAGACGACAGGAATGCTCGCCTCCGTGAATCCGACCTTCCCGACCGGGGCCAGACAGAATGTAAATTAGTAGAGCCTATCAGCAATGACAGGACAGGAGAGGAATCCCGGACGCACTGGGGAACACTGTTTCAGAAAAAAGAAGATATGGGATCCGTGATAACAAGACAGGCTTTGCTAATGACATCCAATTGCAAAGTGCTTGTTTTACTATCTCCTTATTCTGAAGGACCCATTTATTGAAATGATTACACCCCTTTAAGGAAGAGATGTCATGGAGGGAGGAAAGAGGGGGAAAGGGGGGTTATGGAGAGCCTTGTAGGGTCATGGGTTAGTACTTGAATTGTATGCGCTGGGCATGGGTTAGCCAGTGAGGGGAATGGCCGAGGGGATGAGGCAGAGGAGTAGCGAGGAGAGAGGTGGATGAGACGGGCAGCAGAGTGTAAGGAATGGATTGAAGGGGAACCAAGGAGTGCTACATGGGTGGGCCCAGAGAAGTATGTTGCAGTAGTCTAGGCGAGAGATGACTAGGGGATGGACCAGATTTTTGTAGAGTCGAAGATGAGGAATGAGCGGATGCGAGAGATATTTTTCAGGTGGAGGCGGCAGGCAGAGGTAAGGGTTTGGATGTGTGCTTTGAAGAACAGAGAGGAGTCGAAGATTATCCCAAGGTAGTGCACTTGCAGAACAGGTGAGAGTGTAGAGCCGTTGACTCAGATAGAGAGATCAGGTGGAGGGATGGAGTGGGACGGTGGAAAGATGAATTCGGTTTTCTCCACATTTAGTTTTAGGAGAAGAAGGAGGAAATGGACGATAAACAGTCTGGGATCCGGTGAGAGAAGTGACAGGTAACATATCGGGCCAGAGATTGTTGATTTGTTATGTCATCAGCATTATAGATGTAGTGAAAATGCCATGTGAAGTCATGAGCTGTCAAGCACTGAGAGTAATGACGAGATGGCAGTGGGCCCAGGGATGACCCCTGGGGAGACAACACATGACACGGGGGAAGAGATGGAGCGAGAATTGAGAGACGCTAAACTGTCCATATCAGAGAAGTGCATGAGGAGATCCAGGGAAAGAGCCAGTCTGTGTTGCCATGGGGAGGAGAGGACTTGTAGCAGAGGAGTGGTCGGACAGTGGTCAAAGGCAGAGGACAGGTCTAAAAGGAGAAGGGACGGTAGTGACGTGAGGCTTTAGCAGTTGCTAAGTCATTGGTGACCTTGGTTAGGGTGGTTTCGGTAGAGTGGTGGGGTCGGATAAGAAACATTTTTCTCAGCAATTTGTGCATGGATGTAAATTACTGGGTTATGTAATTAAAAGTATACAAAATCATTGAAATCAGGGGTGGCAGCATTTTCTGGTCCAAGAGCCACATTGTCTTCTTGTACCTCTTCCATAGGGCCGCAGTAAACCTGGTATATATCCGACCTGGGAACTTTATGGCGCATCAATTGTAAGTATCCAAAGTTGTTAGAGGTCTTGATTCCGCTTCAGGGAGTCACAAAGATCAGAATGGGGTTACAGAAATGCCTTTTTTTAAGCAACTACAATGAAGAGTTGTATGACCGCCTCACCAACTCACCTGTGCTTCTCTGGAGTCTCAAACCCATCAGACATTTTTATGGTATATCTTGTGTCAGACATGAATACCCCTTTGAGGAAGAAATCTTGCTGGTCATGTAGTAGAGATGACACAGAAACAGTTTTGTCTGGCTTGCTCATTTAAATTGCTTAAAATAGCACATATGGTTTCAAAGTGCCAGCCATACAGGGCCCAAAATAACAGTACCCACCACATCAGTGCCAGCTATACAGTGTCCACCATGACAGTGCCATAATTATAGTGGCCATCTTTAACTGTTTGCCTGGCATTTACAGTTCCCTAACATAATCAACTACCCAACCTACATCTTAGTGCCAGCTATACAGTGTCCACCATGACAGTGCCAGCCATGCAGTGCCCACCATGACAGTGCAAGCCATAGAATGCCCAACATAGCAGTGACCATTATAACAGTGCCAGACACACAGTATTCACCATGACAGTGCCCACAATATCAGTACCAGTCACACAATGTCCATTATATCAGTGCCAGCTATACAGTGCTCACCATAAGCATCCCAGGCACACATTCCCCACCATCACAGTCACAGTCATACATTGCCCAGGCCAACCATACAGTGTCCACCATCACAGTGCCAGGCACACAGTACCCACCATAACAGTGCCAGTCATACAGTGCCCACCATAACAGTGCCAGACATACAGTGCCCAAAATAACAGTACCCACCATATCAGTTCCAGCTATACAGTGCCCACCATGACAGTGCAATCCATACAGTGCCCACAATAACTGTGCAAGACATACAGTGTCCACCACGACAGTGCCCACAATATCAGTAGCAGCAAAACAGTGCCCATCATAACAGTGCTCATTATTTCAGTGATAGCTATACAATTCCCACCATAACAGTGCCAGCCATACCCTGTGCACCATAATAGTGCCAGACACGCAGTGCCCACTTTTCTGCCAGTCATCGTGTCCCCAACAGTGCCTCGTGGAATGTGGCTAAAAAGTGAATTTATTTTTGAATATGAGGAACGCGCAGCTGTTTTATCCTGATGGCTCGGGTCCTCATGGATGGGACTGGCGGCCTCATGTTTGGCACCCCGATTTAATTGAACTGTTGGGGTCATATATTTAATCCTGGATTCAGAGCCAATAACTGCAATATATAATATGGTGTGTGATTTTGATTCACATATTTACATAAATAACCTACATCCAGAAGACAGCACTGAAAAGGAGCCCAACCTACCAGTCTATGGTAGGGAACCCCAACAGGCATAGAAGACAAAGGACCAAAAAAGGGTTTTTCTTTGGGTTGAGGGGATTTTCCGGTTGGAAACAGACTGGAACATTTCGTTAGCAGACGTATCCCAGAGGGTTTTTTGATTTGTTGACAGGGGGGAGATGCATTGGTTCTTGAAGAGGCGACAGAGAAACCAAACATTTCTTGGCAAAAGTGTATTCAAATACATTTTCTACATTCCTAGTATCTAAAAAAAGCCATATAGTTAATATAGCAAGATTTGGAATTGAACGTGACAGGGACCAACAGGGCTTCTTTAGGATAAGAAAGTCTTGGGTCCAAGGCAATCCCCAATAATCACCTAGGTATTGGAATTTTCTAGATTTTTGGGTCACACTAAACAACAGGAATGAAGGTGTGCTTTTCCCCAAAATAAGCCCAAGGCCAGGGATTGTCAACCCCTTTCTCCCTTTTTGGGGGGGAGGGGGGGGGCCCATTTTTTTTTTTTTATATGATTTTATTGTGGGTTTGGGCCAGAACAAAATCACATGTATTCCTTTTTTGAAACCTCTCCTAAAAGGGGGATCCACTCTTGGTTAGGAAGTTATCAAGTGCAGATGGAATAATTCATCCTAATGGGGTTATTGTCATCTCATAAAAAGGACATGCCATGAATGTCTAATAGATCTGGATACCACTTCTGGGACCACACCTATCTTGAGAACAGGGGTCCCCCCTGCGTCTTAATTGTTGCTCTCTCTGTTTACTTCTATGGGAGTACTGTATACAGCCTAATAAGTGTGCTCAGCCATACTCAGAATTCCTATAGAAGTGCATGGAGAGAGCTGCCATGTGTGGCCATCATTTTCAGACTCAGAGGGTGAAGCTTGAACTTGAATGGGGTGAGGGTTCAAGAGATGGGACCCACATCTATTAATCGAATATGGCATATCCTGTGGAAATTGAAATATCTCTTTTATGTGTCCTCACAATCCCCCGAAAGGACAAAAATATTCCACAAACTTTTAAAGACGTGTATGGAAAAGTATAATGTTTGCTTAATGTTGGGCCCTTATTCGGTCGAGCCGAGGTGGCAAGAGTGGTTTGGCCAGGATCTCCAAAGACCCTCTGGAAGATGAAGGTGTACAGGAGCAAAATAACTGGATTGTCTTCCTTCTATAGGGGAATTGCTAGGCCTGAGCATCTCCATAAAGCAACAAGATAATATAAACCACTGTGGCATTGTCGGAGAGAACCTTTAAGGATACATGAAAGTGTATAGTGCAATTTGCTTTATACCCCCAACAGGTTTTAGGATCCCTATCATACGGTGGAGCAGCTAGTAGATAAAGCATTATTTCTCCACAGAGTCAATACTACATGCTAGCAGGTATCATTTACTCAGCCAGTTCTATGAAATCTATAGGCAGTGGAAAAAGCTGTGCCATAGGAACCAGAGGCTGGATGATTCTATAGCAGTTGTATAGATGGTGGACTCCCAATGTTGACATCCCTAAGTTGCAGAGGGTAAAGAGTTCCACTGGTTTTCAGGCTTATACCCTTGCAAAAAGGTGTGGACCTTGCTGCCAAACAGTTTTAAGGTGTTAGTGCTCTTCAGAGCAAGGTGTGATCAAGAATGGAGCCAAGGGTCTTTAGGTCAAGGGATGAGGCCAGAGTGTAATCAAAAGTAGCCAGATGTCACAAGCAAAAACACCATGGGCACCAGGTTATATCCATGGCCCAGGCATGAAATTTAAAAGATAGCAGGAGTCAAAACCCAGCGAACCCTACAGGCACATTTGTAATACCGTGGCCCAGGCATGAAGAAAGTTATGAATAGCCAGGCGAAGCACTACGGGCACCAGGTGTAATATCCGGTGTTCCAGGCATGAGCATAGTCATGAATACCGGGTTTGAAACAGGAGATACATTACAGACGCCAGGTATACACTCACCGGCCACTTTATTAGGTACACCGCCCAACTGCCGTTAACATTTAATTTCTAATCAGCCAATCAATGGGGCAACTCAGTGCTTTTAGGTTGTAGACATGGTCAAGGCAACTCGCAGTTCAAACCCGAGCATCATTGGGGAAGAAGGTGATTTGAGTCCCTTTTGAACGTGGTGGTTTTTGGGTCCCAAAAAGGGGTGGTTGAGTATTAAAAAAAATGTTGATCTCCTGGGATTTTACGCAAACCACTCTTGGGTTTCAAGAATGGTCCCAAAAAGAAAAAAATCCGTGAGCGGGAGTCCCGTGGGCGGGAAAAGCCTTGTTATCCAAGGTCAAGAGAAAAGGGCAGATGTTCGAGCTGATAGAAAAGGGGAACTGATAAAAAAGCCCCCCTTACAACCAAGGGGGCAAAGAGTATCTCTGAACGCACAGTACTGCGAACTTTGAGGGGAATGGGCTCCAGCAGAAGCCACACCGGGGGCCCCTCCTTTCAGCAAGAAAGGAAACGAGGCTCCAATTTTCCCAAGTCATCGAATTTGGGCAGTAGAAAATTGGAAAAACGTTGCCCGGTTGAGAGTCTCGATTTCTGCTGGAAATTTGGATGTAGGGTCGAAATTTTGGGGTCAACAAAATGAAAACAGGATCCATCCTGTTGTATCCGGTTCAGGTGGGGGTGGTGGGTCATGGTGTGGGGAAATTTTCTTGGCACTCTTTGGGCCCCCTTTAAATTTTTTTTTTAGATGGTTTAAATTTTTTTTGTCTTATGCCCCGGAAATTGAGGCAGTTTGAAAGGGAAAAGGGGGGCCAACCCCTTACTACATGGTGTACTAATAAAGTGGCCGGTGAGTGTAGAAGTTAAGGCTGGAACATAGCCAGGAATAGGTTTATGTACTATAGTGATAACAATGGCTTCAGCACAACAGAACACAGCCAGGAAGGCTGTGCCTTTATCATCCGGCAGAGTTCAGCAGCCTGGAGCCTTTACAGATGTCACTCCTCAGCACCTAATCTTCTGGCCAAAAGTGGATCCTGCTTATGGGACAGGTCCCAAGAAAACAGTCTTACAGCAGATTTGCCTGCAATAAACATCTACTTTTTTAAGCAGAAAAAAACCCACATTTATAAATAAACTAGATTTAACCCTGGGGTCTACTGTCAATGTTCAGAGCCACAGTCAGGATGTTCAGACCCAAAAAGAGGCAGCCCAGAGGAAAAAAAGGAGCTTATTTTGGTTACTATGCTCCGGTGGGCCAACGTTCTGACTTAATAGTAAGCCCTAATGGCCCAGCATAAGAAAGCCCCATTTGGTGCTTGCTCCAGGTCCCGTTTTTGGGTGACCCCCAATCAGATTTTTTTTGATGATATGTCCTGTGTCTCCAATGATTCCTATTTTCTTTCCCTTCAAAAGACAGTAAGGAGTTTACTAATTACCACTAGGACCACCTGTCCCAGGATGGAGGTTGGTCGTGTGAACCCAGATCAGCTGGGAAGTCCTATTGTTCATTGATTTTGGATATGAGCCCTCTAGCTCTTTGTATGGATGTCTTAGTTTAGGTCTGTCCATTGCAAATCCATATTATTATATTAATTATTTATTTTAGATCACCATTAATTCCAGGGCGATGTATAAGCCAAGGGGTTCAGGGACATAATATAAGAAAAATACAATAACTCTGTAATGGAAATAGTGGATCCGCTGTACCACCACTAGCAGTGGTATAAACTACGTCAGGGAGTGGAGTCTAAGGAGCCTCCCGGTCTTTGCCAGAGCATGCTGCAAGGCCGGTTGAGCTTGGGTGGTAGGAGACTCCAGAGGTGCTACCCGTGACGCGACTTGCTTGCAATGGTGACCGGGGTGCAGCGTGGTACAGAATCGGCAGGCTTAAGCGTAGTAGCGGGCAGGCAGAAAGGTCAGGGCAGGTGGCAGCCAATGTGGTCAAGATAAGCAGGTCGGTAGGTATAGTACATGAAACAACTAGATAACGCACTCTCTAACTCTACAAGCAACCACCAAAGAACACCAACAATTGGCAGAAAGTGAAGGGAGAGATCATAAGATAAAGGTCAGCACCCGGCAATCATCCAGTTACCGGCACACTGCAGCGCAAGGACACGGAAACGGGGAGAGGTGAGTATGAGCTGCCGGGGACCAGAGTAGCACAGCAGGGTTTGTGATAAACAACAAATAACACATTGATACAGAAGGAGATAGGACCCTGCCTGTGACAGCTTACAATCTGCAATGAAGAAGATGAGGGACAGAGATGTTTGTATAATGGAGCAGGAGCAGCAGGTTGTATGCTATACTGAAGAGATGGGTTTTCATGTTGCTTTTGTAACTAATAAGGTGGAAAAGAGTCTGATGTATGGGGAAAGTGAGTTTCAGAGTGTGGGGGAAGCACGAGAGAAGTCTTGGAGACGGTAATGTGAGGAGCTGACACGGGGAGAGCAGAGAAGAAGGTCCTGTAAGGAGCGGAAATTGCATGAGGGGGGGTATCTAGAGATTAAGACAGATGTGTGGGGGGAGAGGTTAGGGAGAGCCTTGTAGGTCAGGGGTTAGTAACTTTAACTGATTTAGCTGGGCAATGGGTAGACAGTGAAGGGATTGGGAGAGGGAGAGTAGTAGTGAGCAGAGAGGTAGATAATCCGGCAGCGGAGTTGAGGATGGATTAAAGGGGCGCAAGAGTGTTAGATGGGAGGCCGCAGAAGGATGTTGCAGTAATGATCAGGGCATGAAGCAGCAATTTCGTAGAGTCAAAGTCAAAAAAGGAGAGGATTTTGGAAATATTTTTTAGGTGGAGATGGCAGCAGGTGGTCAGGGCTTAGATGTGCAGTCAAAAGGCAGGGCAGATTCAAGGGTTCTCTCAAGGTGGGGGACTTTTGGTATTGGGGAGAGCATGGAGCCATTGACCATGGTGGATAGATCAGATGAGGAGTTAGAGTGTGATGAGGGCAAGATGATGAAATACATTTTTTTAAGATTTAGTTTGAGAAAGTGTAAGGAAAAGAAGGAGGATATGAACGATAGACATTCTGGGATTCTGGAAAGCAGAGCGTTAATATTTTCGGCTTGGGTGTCATCAGCATTCAAGTGGTACTGGAAGCCATCAATGCCAAACGTATAGAGAGAAAAGAGTAGTGGGTCCAGGACTGACCCCTGGTGAACCCCAACAGAAAGAGGGTGAGAGGAGGAGGAGGTGGTGTGGGAGCAAGAGATGCTAAGCGTTTAATCAGAGAGGTAGGAGGAGATCCAAGAAAGAAAAAAGTTTGTGATTCCAAGGGAAGAGAGAATTTGTAAGAGTAGGGAGTGGTGATCTGTGTTGCAGGTAGAAGACAGAACTAGAAGGAGCAGCATAAAGTAGTGGCGTGAGGCTTTTACCATAGAATGATAATGAGCTCTAAACATGGTGCTAATGCACTGATATCTATTATTCCATCCCCCTGAGGAAGCATCACTTGACGCGAAATGTGAGTTGGGGTGGGTGCTGGACAGGGTCTATCACTGGTAAGAATCTGTTGTTACCTATTACATGTATATTTTGTCTCTCCACGGCTACTTGGTCTTAATAGATACACTATGTAATCACTGATGGGCCATTTTGTGGTAACCGTGGGGACTACAGCTTGCAATTGTTTGCTTTACCTATTTGATTTATGGTAACACTATACACCTCTCTTGTCTGTGTATTGACCCTGTCCACCCATGTTATTCTTGGATTTTTATGGACACATACTGTTTTGTATTATTACTTTTGTAAGTAATAAACAATTATGTTTTACCCTATACTCTCAGTTTTGTTTGGTTTCTATCAGTATGACCCGCACAATTGTTACATAGTTAGTACAGTTGAAAAAAGACATATGTCCATCAAGTTCAACCAAGGATGTGAGAAATGGGGATGAAGGGAGGGAGATTAGAGGTTTTTTTTCAAGCTTAGTTTCCCCTACAGATGAAGTCTTAGAAACCCAAAATGCAACAACCTATCTGCTCTAAAGAAGACTTCATTTCTGATCTCAGAGTTGTCATCAGACTGGATCCAAATATTTTATATGGCTACATACGTATTAATATTCTTTAGTTTCAGGTAGTTATCTAAGCCTTTTTTGAAACCCTCACCTATTCCTGCTGAGACCAGCTCCTCAGGCAGCTATTCCACAGATTCACAGTTCTTTTAGTGAATAAGGCTTTTCTCTTCTGAAAATTGAACCTTTTTTTTCTCTAGACAGAAGGAATGTCCTGTTGTCTTTTGTGGGGTGTTTTCATGTAATAGATTTTCCCCCTTCTTTTTGTATGTACCATTTATATATTTATATAAATTAATCATGTCCCCCTGGAGCCGTCTTTTCTCAAGACTAAATAAGTTTAATTCTTTTTAACTCTCCTCATAACTAAGATGCTCCATTCCCCTTATAAGTTTGGTTGCTCGTCTTTGAACTCTCTCTAGTTCCATTACATCCTTTCTATAAACTAGAGCCCAGAACTGATCAGCATATTCCAAGTGAGGCCGCACCAATGCTTTATACAGCGGTAATATTACATCCTTGTCCCGCAAGCCTCTTTTAATACACGCTAATATCTTACTTGCCTTAGAGGCTGCTGAATGACACTTTTTGTTTTATTTTTAACCATATATTTATAATAAAGCCTTGAATTTTTAAGGCTGGGCTTTTTTGTCTTTGATTGCCGTATCAACCTCTTTTACACTACAAGTTTGCATCGTGCTGTCTACAAGCGGAATACGAGCACGGACGGCCCGGCGACTGACATTTTTTGGGTGAGCTGGCATGCATCTTTTGTTGATTTGTGCTGAATGACACTGCATACTGTTCTGTAGTCTATAATCTACAGGTCACCCAGATCCTTCTCAACAAGCGAATCTCCCAGTTTTTCTCCCCCTAGGACATATGATGCCTGCAGATTATTCGTACCCAGATGCAGAACTTTACATTTATCCACATTGAACCCCATTTGCCAAGTGGATGCCCAAGCACTCAGTGTGTCTAGGTCTGCTTGCAATTTATGAGCATCTTCCATAGATTGCACTACCCTGCATAGCTTGGTGTCATCTGCAAAAATCGAAACCGTGCTATTGATCCATTAATAAATACATTGAATAACAGAGGACCTAATACTGAGCCCTGCGGCCACCACTCATAACTGGGGACCACTCAGAGTAGAAGTCATTTACCACCACTCTCTGAGTATGAGCCAGTTTTTAATCCAATTACACACTGTTATTTCTAACCCAATGGATTTTAATTTACCCAATAAACACTTATGAGGGACAGTGTCAAACGCCTTCACAATGTCTAAAAACACCTTGGGCGATATGTATGATTTTTGCCACTTAGACGCCAATTTTTATGCGCATTATAATAGTTAGAATGCACCTGAACTTATGAACCCGATCTAGTGCGGGTCATAAATCGGGTGCATTCTAGCACAGAAACGACAACTCTGGCTCAGGTAAACCACTTTCAAAGTAGTTTACCTGTTCCAGCAGTAATGAACCTGGATTTGCCGTACTGAAGCTATAAATGTGTAGATTCGTACGGTTGTAGTGTGCCCAGCCTCCTGCATGCTCCCGATCTCAGGCGCATTACAAAGTGCTGCGAGCGCTCTGTAATGTTCTGGATATTGGTGTGCTGGCGATTTAAAACTATAGCCAACGGGGCTGTGCTCGATGTCAGACTGAAAAGACACTAGACTTCTGGCAGAGCCCCGATCATACATGTCGCCCTATATCCACAGCCACCCCACTATCCAGACTTCTACTCACCTTTTCATTAAAACAGAATAGGTTGGCCTGACAACTTCTGTCCTTAGTAAATCCATGCTGGCAATCACTTATACTATTGTATTCTTCCACATATTCCTGCATATAGTCCCTTATGAGGCCCTCAAACATTTTTCCCACAATAGATGTTAAACTTACTGGTCTATAATTACCTGGGCAAGACTTGGAGCCTTTTTTGAAGATGGGAACTACATTTGCCTTGTGCCAGTCTCCGGGCATTATACCAGTCACCAGAGAATCTCTAAATATCATGTACAGGGGGACACCAATAACCGAGCTGAGCTCTTTAAGAACTCTTGGATGTAGGTTATCTGGGCCTGGATCCTTGTTCACATTCAGTTTATGTAACTTGTCTTTCACTATTTCTACACTCACCCAATCTATTATATCAGTTGATGTAGTAACAGTACTGGCACCTCCTGTCTTTGCTTTGGACCCATCAACTCGAGCACCGCCTACATCCGCACTAGGCCTACCCCCATCCACACTCCCCCCTCGCCCCAGCTACTTTCTCCTTGTTTGTATATACTGAGCTGAAGAACCTATTTAGTAGTTTTGCCTTCTCCTGGTCCTCAGTGACCAGTTCCTTATTACTGTTATTTAAGGGTCCTACATGCTCTGACTTTTTGGCATTTATATGTTTAAAGAATTTCTTGGGGTTTGTCTTGCTGTCCTTGGCCACCTGCGTTTCATTTTGTATTTTAGGTGATTTGATCACTTTTGTGGTTTTGTAACACTCACCATTGCTAGTCCTGGTTTCATAGTGTCAACATGTTTAATAATAATAACTGCTGGCATTACCTAGAAATAGCCAGAATTAGATTTGTTTTTAGATATCAGATGTAAAGCTTCTTTCAACATGTCTAAGTTTTATGTTTCCTAATGTCTTCTATTTTATGAGTAGATAACTTAGATACTATGAAAATAATGATCACATAGCAAAGTCAATGGGATAGTTAAGTTTTAGCTGAAGGCCTTTAAAGTCCAGGGACCCCTCAGTATCTCACTAGCTACTGAGACCCATCCAGTTACCCCTAGTGATATAGCGGGTCTTTGTGGAGGGCAGAATTACCAGTGTGGGCCTTCTGGGTAATGTGGTGCATCAGTGCTTGGAATCAAAACACAGAAATTCTCAGCTTCAGGGATCTCATAGGCTGTACTTATGGCACTTTACTTTACATTACACTTCTGGACACAGCACATTACACAGCACAGCACATTTCTTCTTGACTAGCACAATACACAGCAGCCTTTCACCCTGTAGACTCTTCAGCCCCAGGTCCAATGGTCATGCTTAAGTTCCCCTTTTTAGCTTATTAGTATGCTTCCTTATGTCAATCTAGGCAGGCCTGCTTCTCAATGTGCACAGGAACTTCCCCGTTCTGTCCTCGTTTCACTGTGCTTCCTCACTGTGCTCTGCTCTTACTGGCACTCTCTCTCAGTTCTGTGAGTCTAGGAGTTGCTCCGGCCTGCCCTACACCACCGCCGGCAGGTGGGTAGGAGATCCCCTTCTTCTTACTGGAACAGAATATCAAACTGAAACTGCCCTCACTAACAACTCTGAGGGAACTCTCTAGAACCAGTCAGGTTCCCCCTTAAAACTGCATAACCAGCCTCTCTCCTCTAACTCACAATGATTGGCTGCAAGCCCAGATATCTGTTCTCTCTTAGGTTAACCCCTTCGCTACCTGTAATTTTTAGTTACACACACACATATATATATATATATATATATATATATATATATATATATATATATATATATATACACACAAATGTACAGTTCATTCCTTCAAATGTACAGCTCATGCCATTGGGAAAAGAGCATTAACCCCTTTACTACCCTAGACCACCAGAGAAGCCAACATTAAACCTTTACTATGATACCAGGTGTGTCTGAAATTAGTCAGAAATCTATATCTTCCTTCCTTTCACTGCCATATTTGTAAGTGTGACCCACAGACCACCACATATCATAGTCTGAAAAATACAGTTTTCTTCCAATGTTATGTCAGAATGGAAAAATAAAAAGCATTGTCAATGTAAGCCATTGTATTCGCCATGATGACATCTAGGAAGCCTTTCTTGTTGCGCAGATTTGTTCCAACCAATCTAAATGTATTCCACTGGTAACAACTGGTTTGGATTTTCTTCTGAAATTTTCTTAGTTGTCACTGGTCACATTTAATTAACATGGAAATTATTATCTATGGAAACTTTATCTTCAAAGCAGTTCAGTTGCCCATAGCATCAGATTCATGGATGGAGCATCAGACCATAGAAGGAGCCAAGTGCATAGCCAGGGCAACTTCATTATGAGGCCCATGTGGAGATTAATATAGGGCCCACCAGTGGAGCTGATTCTTGGTGTTCACCGGTGGAGTTGTTTCGTGGGGGGCACCAGTGGAGGTGATTCTTGGGGTCACCAGTGGAGATGATTCTTGGGGTCCACCAGTGGATGGGATTCTTGGGGTCCACCAGTGGAGGGGATTCTTGGTGCTCACCAGTGGAGGTGATTCTTAGTGCTCACCAGTGGAGGTGATTCTTGGGCTCACCAGTGGAGGTGATTCTTGGGGCCCACCAGTGGAGGTGATTCTTGGGCTCACCAGTGGAGATGATTCTTGGGCCCACCAGTGAAGTTGATTCTTGGGGCCCACCAGTGGAGTTGATTCTTGGGGCCCACCAGTGGAGGTGATTCTTGGGGCCCACCAGTGGAGTTGATTCTTGGGGTCCACCGGTAGTTAATTCTGGGAGCCTACCCTACAGCTACAGTACATACCTCTTATACTTTGCCTTTTTTTGCCTCTTTCTCTCTACCTTTCTGCCTCTCCCTAGGATGTATATGGAGTTTAAAATAAACTCCAGGTCTGCCATGCTCAGGGGCCACTGTTCCCCTGTGGGCCTGGGCATAGCTATAGGAGGTACAGAGGTAGCAGCCAATGGTCCAGCTATAGGGGTTACAGAAGTAGCATGCACTGGTTTAGCTATAGGCAGTACAAAGGTAGCAGCTGCTGGCATAGCTGTATGAGGTACAGAGGTAGCAGCTGCTGGCATAGCTATAGGAGGTACAGAGCTAGCAGCTGCTGGCATGGCTATAGGAGGTACAGAGGTAGCAGCCACTGATGTAGCTATATAGGATACTTAGGTAGCAGCCACTACTAGCCCCTCGAGCTTGAGGGGGCCCAAGATTCTCTGTACCCTATAAAAAGACAGCAGTATCTTAAATTACAAATGGTTGGTGGGGGCTCTTTCATAGATTTTGCATTGGGGCCCGTATAATTCACCTCTGTATAGAAGCTCTATGACTTGTTGCAGCAGGGATGTGGAGGGTAAAAAATTGAAAAGTATGAAATGGCACGTTAGCCCGACAGCACCTTTGTTCTCAGGATTGATAAGGGTCCTGACCCTTACTGATGAGGATGTGATGGAGTAGCCATTTAATAAGTAGCCAAGTAGTAAGCCATTCATTAAATAGGAGAACCCCTCTAATGTCCACCATGATTTCATGTCTTTATTGAGGTCAATGCTGCGCTCTTCATACATTCCCTTCTCATCACACAGACGTAGGGTTAAAAGGATCTTCTGAGACTTTTTTGGGAGGTAAGTGTTGGTCTTATTAGAATGTACAAGACCCACACGTTTCTGATTTTGCCTCTTGGCAAGGATTCACAGCATGGTCACATCACCAGCGAATCTTCCATGTCATTTTGATGTTATGTACCTTGGTTGTAGTTTCTGTAGCTTCTATAGTGACCCAATATACATAATATCATCAGTCACATGGTGTATATCACGTGTGCAAACTCAAAGCCTGTGGTCCATATCCGGCCCCCTACTTCACTTCATGTGACCTGTTAGGCTATGTTGGAAACCGGCTAGAATCCGACGTTACCCTGCGCTGCATAGACAGCAATGAAGAATCCGTGCTGTAGTCTATACATCACGGATTTTTTACCACCGGGTTTAAAGTCTGGCGGAATATGCAACACGGTGTATATTCCACCGGATTCCACTCGGCCCTGTACATTGAATGTATGTGGCCAATGGCCAATTCGAAAACCAACCGCTACTTTAGTGCAAATCTGCGCCTAAAACCGCGGTCCTTCTGCAGTCCAGCAATGTCAAATGCCGTTGGATTTTGGACGCCATTTTACCATATGCTGTGTGGACTTAGCCTTAAAGGTAGACACATTCAACTGGGATAGCCTAGGTCTGGACACTGAAGGGCCAGCTCTTTTCTTGGAGAACATAGCCATCGCTTTGCAGAGGTGAAGGCGCCAGCACAGGAAACAGGCACCAAAATGGACTCAGAGCACCAGCATGCGCCTCTTCACCACTTCCTTCAACAGCTCACAAAAGGTGGCACAGCTATGACAGCCCCACCCAGACAACCCAGCCACCATCCAAGGTAGGAGGCTCAGTGCTAAATAGGTGAAAAGGGCTTGATATTATACAACCTTAAAGGACATCTCGACTTTTTACTGACCCCTGTCATTCAGGATGCCGATGTGGTCCCCGGTGAAAATGCACGTGACATCCCGGGTGTACACAAAGCAGGACTACCCTCCTGATCTTTTGAACATATGCTGTAGTCTCTGAAACACATGCACCATGGCAGTCCACTGAAGCCCACCATGTAGTGGCGTAATAGGCTGTAAGCCAGCATGGTGCACCACATGCATCTCATTAATGCCACCCTTTTGTATCGCCTTATCTGTATGCAATTATAATACCAGCAACCACCCCCCTCATATTGAAGGTGCGTGAGTGGTTGTCTTATCGGTATTTTTGCATTTGTGCAATCTCCCCATATATTATACTGTGGCCTTTCTGCATACTGTGTGAACAGGTATCAATTTAATGTGCAGTCTAATTGTTCCCCTAGTGGTGAGGTGTGTGAGCTACTGCTCAGCAATCAGCTGCACCTGTTCATCTTTCCCAAGTAGCATAGGGGCCAGTGTTGCCTCTTTACTGGGTTCAGTTTCAGTCCAGCCTTTGAGCTGTGAGTATGACCTTGTTTCTGTGTTTTACTATAATGGCAGGCCTGAGATGTGGATCCATTGGACCACCACAAGCAGTGGTATAAGCCGTGCCCTGACGCGACTTGCTTGCGGTGGCAGCCGAGATGCAGCGTGGTACAAAACCGTGAAGCAAACTTGTCGGGGACAGGAAGGAAGGTCAGGACAGGCAGCAAAGGTTTGTGGTCAAGGAACGGAGGCTTACAGTACGGTACAGGGAATAAGCAATAAACACAATGGTAACACTTCCTCTCAAGGCTCTAGGGCACTATTGATTCAACAGGGAACCAGGGAAAAGGCAGGACTTAAATAGGGTCAGCGCCTGGCGATAAATCACTAGCGTGCTGGCCCTTTAAATTTAACTGCACTGCCGCGTGCACTTCTTAGGGGGTGGGAACGGGACGGAACTGCGAGCAGGGGTTGCGCCGATCCGATCACCGGGCATGGGGGTTTGGGGAGCCTTGTGAAGGCTCCCGTCACTTACCCCGGGCCCGGTTTGCCCCACTTCGTCCGCAGACAGGAAGTGGGGAAACCGCCATCTTATTACACCCTAATGCATTGCCTATGCAATGCATTAGGTTGTATTAACAATCCCGCCACCTAGTGGTCAAGTACCATAGGTGGCCTCAATGTTACAGTAAAAAAAAAAATAATAAAGTTTTAAAGTACAAACAAAAATTTATTAAAAGTTCAAATCACCCCCTTTCCCCATTTTACAAATAAAATCATTAAAATAATAAAAAGTTACACATATTTGGTATCGCCGCGTCGAAAAAGTCGGGATCTTAAAAATATAACATCATTTATCCCGTACGCTGAAACCGTAGAAGAAAAAAAATCTAAACGCCCAAAAATTGCGTTTTTTGGTCATTTTACCTGACTCAAAAAATGGAATAAGAATGATCAAAAAAGTCGCATGCATTCCAAACTGCTAGCGATAAAAAGTACACTTCAGCCCGCAAAAAATTCCCTCTCACTGACGTCTGTAGGTGTTAGTACAAAAAAGTTATTGGTCGCACAAAATGGCGCCGTGGCGCAAATTTCAAAAATAGAAAATGTTTGGAATTTTTTTACGGTACCAAAACATAACAGAAACCCTACATGTTTGGTAGAATACAGATAACACATTATATTTACCGATGATTGAACGCCGTAAAAGCAAAACCCTCGCAAACATGGCGAAAATAAATTTATTTCACAATTTGCCCCACTTGGAATTTTTTTGCGGTTTTCCCCGTATATTCTATAGTATAGTGAATAACACCATTAGAAAGTACATCTTGTCCCGCAAAATAAAAGCCCTCATGTGTCTATATAGGTGGAAAAATAAAGAAGTTATGGCTTTCAGAAGGCGAAGAGGGAAAAACGAACGTGTCACCAAAAAAAACCGCCTGGTCCTTAAGGGGTTAAGGAGTTAAATTATAAAATTTTGGCTGCCTGCAGTGACCTCTAGGGGGAGCTAACTGCATGTAAATGTAGTGCAATGGGAGCAGTAAATGTCTGTCTGTTCTGTGCTCCCTTTAGTGATAGCTTCAGAAGAAGTGAAAATTCAGCTTTTTCATTTGAATATGGTTTTGCTTCATCCACCGTGGCCCAAGTGTCCTCTACACTCCCATCATGCATTTCTCGCTAAGAGAAAATCAGAAAATAAAACTATATCATCTAAAAGCCATGAAGGAAAAGTAAAGCAAAGTATTTGCAAAGACATCCAACATTAGATGTAGAGTCAAACTGTGCAATGTTAGAAATAAGTAGAGTTCTCCTTTAAGGCTATTTTGGATTTTGGGGGAATGCTCTTTTTTTTCCTATATTCCACGGCTATTATAGGAAATAATGGAGCCTGAGCAGGAGGGGGGATGGGGTCTGCATTGCAGCAGGGAAACACGTCCCAGTGTTATGTGCAGTCTCTTCCAGCCACTGATGGGGAACAAACAGGCTTAGCTGGAAATGGCTCTGATGTGAAGAGACTTGATGCCGCCACCGCCGCCGCCGCATTGAGGACATGACTAGAGTTCAGCTTCTGGGGGCTAGAGAACAATACCTCATCCCGCCTTGCAGACCGGTACCCAAAGATCTGATCTGTTCCCTGACAACACGGACGATCAGGGCTAAAAATAGACCAATGCCTGCAATGGTTGGACCATCCGAGCCCAATTATGCCTCCGCCATAATTACCAGAGCTGATGTCTTATTGCTCGCTCCTGCTGATGACAGGATGGACGTTCCCCAGACGGGCCCCGATGGCTGTGATTGTACAATACAGTCATTCTTACATTGTAACGCACAAGCTGGGTTGGTTTTTATTTGAGGCATCAGGGACGGGGGGGTTAAAAGATCTGTCTGGTTAAGTATTTGCAGTCTGAGGATGTGAATCTATCGGCTCGTAAAGCTCGAGAGCAGCACAACAGCGGAGGACAATGAGCTGGGGAGTCCTGGGAAACATGGCAAATACATGGCTCCCCTGGAAAGAATCAAAAAGGGGAACATCTCTCCTTAGGGAGAGCACCATATAGGTGCTGGAAGGAATCAAGAAGTGCCTTATGGTGTTAGTGCCCAATGTGTTATCGTCCAATTAGTGATCATATATGAGAATCATCCTATGTATAAATCACACCGGCACACCGTTATCTAAATGACACCGCATAAGCAGTGAATTAAGCAGCATGCTGTATGTGTGGGTTCAGGTGCCAAGTATGAGATTGGAGGTATAAGCTTTGTGTGCCCATGGCATCAGGATCACGAATGACCTGAATAGGTCCAAAAATATATCTTTCGTTTCAAAATACAGGAACATATAACAATGAGGTGTCCCTGAGAACATGTAAAATGCACGGCTCCTTCTGGAATGATTCTAGAATTGCCTTAGGGTGTTAGTGCCCTGTGTGTTATCGTCCAATTGTGTTGTGCCATATAGTGCTCATGTATGAGAATCATGCTATGTATAAATTACACCGCCAAACCGTTATCTAAATGACACCGTGTAAGCAGGAAATTAAACTGCATGCTGCATGTCTGGGTTCAGGTGCCAAGTATGAGATTGGAGGTATAAGCTTTGTGTGCCCATGGCATCAGGATCACGAATGATCTGAATAGTGCTCTTATATGAGAATCATGCTATGTATAAATTACACCGCCAAACTGTTATCTAAATGACACCGCATAAGCAGGAAATTAAACTGCATGCTGCATGTGTGGGTTCAGGTGGCAAGTATGAGAATGGGGGTATAAGCTTTGTGAGCCCATGGCATCAGGATCAGTAGTGCCTTTAATAATCACAAATGATCTGAATAGGTCCAAAATGATATCTTTAATTTCAAAACACAAGAAAATAGAACAATGAGGTGTCCCAGAGAACATGTAAAATGCACGGCTCCCCCTGGAACGACTCAGGAAGTGCCTTAGGGTGTTAGTGCCCTGTGTGTTATCGTCTACTTGTGTTGTGCCATATAGTGCTCATATATGACAATCATCCTATGTATAAATCACACCGCCAAACCGTTATCTAAATTACACCTCGTAAGCAGTGAATTAAGCAGCATGTTGTATGTGTGGGTTCAGGTGCCAAGTATGAGATTGGGGGTATAAGCTTTGTGTGCCCATGGCATCAGGATCACGAATGATCTGAATAGTGCTCTTATATGAGAATCATGCTATGTATAAATTACACCGCCAAACTGTTATCTAAATGACACCGCATAAGCAGTAAATTAAGCAAATTAAGCTGTATGTGTGGCTTCAGGTGTTAAGTATGAGATTGGGGTATGAGCTTTGTGAGCCCATGGCATCAAGACCAGCGGTGCCTTTAATAATCACAAATGATCTGAATAGGTCCAAAAATATATCTTTAGTTTCAAAATACAGGAACATATAACAATGAGGTGTCCTGGAGAACGTGCAAAATGCACGGCTCCCCATGGAACGAATCAAGAAGTGCCTTAGGGTGTTTGCGCCCTGTGTGTTATCGTCTACTTGTGTTGTGCCATATAGTGCTCATATATGAGAATCATCCTATGTATAAATTACACTGATAAACCGTTATCTAAATGACACCGCACAATCACTGAATTAAGGAAATTAAGTGATTTAAGCTGCATGCTGTATGTGTGGCCTCAGGTGCCAAGTACTGTTTGGGGTATTAGCTTTGTGTGCCCATGGCATTAGGATCACGAATGATCTGAATAGATCCAAAATTATATCTTTAATTTCAAAACACAGTAAAATATAACAATGAGATGAGAAAAGCCCTCCCCCTTCTCGTAGACATGTTCATAAACCGTCCGAAAACCGGTCGGAAGAATAAACATGTTCTATGTATTTCGGACCGCTGGCGGTCTGAAAAACCGCCGGGCGGAAAATCCGTGCAGTGGGGACAAGGCCGTAGGGTGTTTGCGCCCTGTGTGTTATCCTCTACCGCCAAACCGTTATCTAAACGACACCGCACAAGCAGGAAATTAAGCTGTATGTGTGGCTTCAGGTGCCAAGTATGAGATTGGGGTATGAGCTTTGTGTGCCCTTGTCATCAGGATCATTGGTGCCTTTAATAATCACAAATGATCTGAATAGGTCCAAAAAAATATCTTTAATTTACGGGAACATATAACAATCATATGTCCTGGAGAACATGTAAAATGCACGCCTCCCTCTGGAATGACACTAGAATTGCCTTAGGGTGTCTGTGCCCTGTGTGTTACCGTCTACTTATGTTGTGCCATATAGTGCTCATATATGAGAATCATACCATGTATAAATAACACCGTCAAACCGTTATCTAAATAACACTGATTAATTAGCGAATTAAGGGAATAAAGCTGCATCCTGTATGTGTATCCTCAGGTGCCAAGTATGGGATCAGGGGTGTAAGTTGTGTGTGCCCAGGTCATCAGGAGCAGTGGTCTCCACTTTAATAGTCATTGTTGGATTTAATAGATCTTTTATTTCAAACTATAGGGAAATATGATAATAATGTCTCCTGGAAAACATATAGATACACCTCTCATTAGAGTGACTCTAGCATTGCCTCAGGGCAGGGGTGCTCAGTATTTCCTTGTCCAAGGGCCCCATTGTCACATTGAACCTCTCACCCAGGGGCCGCGTCTTGGAGGGGTTTTCTCCATCTAAGACCTTGATGGCTCTTCCATTGTAAATACCCCAAGGCTGAGAGGTCTTGGTCCCACTCCCCAGAGAGAGAATATGAGGAGACTATTTTCATCGTAGATTTTGGGGTTACAGAAGATGTTTCACATCTATAACTATATACAGCACACTCAATGTATACACAGCCTCCTCTCCATCATCTCCTCCTCTCTGGAGTCAGGAACCTATCACACATTATTTTGGTTTATCTTGAGGATCTGCTATGATTGTGTCAGAAATTAGGTAGAAATCCAGAAAAAATACAGAGACAGTTTATACGGGATTGTTCAATTAGATGGCTTAAAATATACAGCCCTATAGTGCCAGCTATACACTGCCCATCATAACAGTACCAGCCATACAGTGCCCAATATAACAGTGCCAGCTACACAGTGCCCATCATAACAGTACCAGCCATACAGTGCCCACCATAACAGTACCAGCCATACAGTGCCCACCATAACAGTACCAGCCATACAGTGCCCACCAAAACAGTACCAGCCATACAGTGCCCACCATAACAGTACCAACCCATACAGTGCCCACCATAACAGTACCAGCCATACAGTGCCCACCGTAACAGTACCAGCCATACAGTGCCCAACATAACTGTACCAGCCATACAGTGCCCACCATAACAGTACCAGCTACACAGTGCCCACCATAACAGTACCAGCGATACAGTGCCCAACATAACTGTACCAGCCATACAGTGCCCAAAATAACTGTACCAGCCATACAGTGCCCAACATAACAGTACCTGCTATACAGTGCCCAACATAACAGTACCAGCTACACAGTGCCCACCATAACTGTACCAGCTACACAGTGCCAAACATATCAGTACAAACCATACAGTGCCCACCATAACAGTGCCAGCCATACAGTGCCCATCATAACAGTACCAACCATACAGTGCCCATCATAAGAGTACCAGCCACACAGTGCCCATCATAAGAGTACCAGCCACACAGTGCCCATCATAAGAGTACCAGCCACACAGTGCCCACCATAAGAGTACCAACCATACAGTGCCCACCATAACAGTACCAGCCATACAGTGCCCCCATAACAGTACCAGCCACACAGTGTCCCCATAACAGTACCAGCCACACAGTGCCCCCCATAACAGTACCAGCCACACAGTGTCCCCATAACAGTACCAGCCACACAGTGCCCCCCATAACAGTACCAGCCACACAGTGTCCCCCATAACAGTACCAGCCACACAGTGTCCCCATAACAGTACCAGCCACACAGTGCCCCCCATAACAGTACCAGCTACACAGTGCCCACCATAACTGTACCAGCTACACAGTGCCCACCATAACTGTACCAGCTACACAGTGCCCACCATAACTGTACCAGCCATACAGTGCCCAACATAACAGTGCCAGCTACACAGTGCCCACCATAACTGTACCAGCCATACAGTGCCCACCATAACTGTACCAGCCATACAGTGCCCACCATAACTGTACCAGCCATACGGTGCCCACCATAACAGTACCAGCTATACAGTGCCCACCATAACAGTACCAGCTATACAGTGGCCACTATAAGGCCGTGTTCACACGGCTTATTCAAGACGGAATTGTGAGCCGGATTGCGCTCGCAATTCCGGCTTGAATAAGGGGGGGGAGGGCGGGGGCGCGGCCCGCCGGCCCCATAGACTTCCATTATTGCGCCTGGATAATGTGCATGTCACTTTCTCCCCCCGCGGCGGATTCGCCGAGCGGGAAGGAGCGACGGAATCCACTGTTCTTTATGAGAACAGTGGATTACCGTAATTACTGCGACGGATTGGCGCCGTACTACAGCGCAAATCCGGCGTGCAGTACGGCGCCAATCCGCGCCGAAATAAGCCATGTGAACAGCCCCAAACAGTATCAGACATACAGTGGCCACCATAACAGTACCAGGCATTCAGTGGCCACTATAAGGCCATGTTCACACGGCTTAAAATGGGCCGTATTTCGGTCCGTAATTACGCGCCGAAGTGCGCCAACTACGGGCCGAAAAACGGCCCATTCATTACGGTAATTCACAGTTCTCATAGAGAACTATGGATTACGTCTCTCTCCCCGCCCGGCGAAGCCGCCGGGCGGGGAGATAATTGACATGTGAATTACTAGCGGCGTATACGCGCCGCTGGCAATTCAAGTCTATGGGCCGGCGAAGTGCCGGCCCCCTGCTCAGTCTCCCGCCCCGCCCCGCCCCTGTCCACACGGCGTAATTGCGGGGCGTAATTACGCCCTGCAAATACACCGTGTGAACATGGCCTAATAGTGCCCCATCATAACATTGCCAGCCATACAGTGCCCATCATAACAGTGCCAGCCATATAGTGCCCACCATATCAGTGCCAGTAATACCGTGCCCACCATAACATTGTAAGCAATACAGTGCCCATCATAACAGTACCAGGCATATAGTGCTCACCATAACACTGCAAGCCATACAGTGCCCAACATAACAGTGCCTGCCGTATAGCGCCCACCATATCAGTGCCAGTAGTACAGTGCCCACCATAAAAGTGCGTGCCAGGCATAAATTGCCAAATATAAGAGTGCCAGCTATACAGTGCTCACCATAACACTGCAAGCCATACAGTGCCCAACATAACAGTGCCTGCTGTATATCGCCCACCATAACACTGCCAGCAGCACAGTGCTCACCATAACACTGCAAGCCATACAGTGCCCAACATAACAGTGCCTGCTGTATAGCGCCCACCATATCAGTGCCAGCACCACAGTGCCCACTATAACAGCGCCATCCATAAAGTGCCCACTATAACAGTGCCAGCTATACACTGCCCACTATAACAGCGCCATCCATAAAGTGCCCACTATAACAGTGCGTGCCAGACATAAATTGCCAAATATAACAGTGCCAGCCATGCAGTGCTCACCATAACACTACAAGCCATACAGTGCCCAACATAACAGTGCCCGCTGTATAGCGCCCACCATATCAGTGCTAGTAATACAGTGCCCAACATAACATTGCCAGCCATTCAGTGCTCACCATAACAGTGCCATCCATATAGTGCCCACCACAATAATACCAGCCATACAATGCCCAATATAACAGTGCCTACCATAGCAGTGCCAGCCACCATAATGCCAAACATAACAGTGCCAGCCGTATAGCACCCACCACATCAGTGCCAGCCATAGAGTTCCCACCATGACAGTGTGTATCAGCCATACACTGCCCACCATAACAGTGCTATCAGTTGAATGCAGCTGTCAAAAGATGAATATTCCTTTCCGAAGCATCAGGAGAGAGACAACGTATCCTGATAGTTGGTGCTGCACAAAGGGACACTGAGGGTTGCATGTTGTGCAATCCCTAATTTAGGATATTGTGCCCTGTGGGTTATTATGCAACAAAAAATATCTATGTGTATTTAAAACCTAACTTTTAATAATCCTGATAAAAACCAACATGATATAATACTATAATATCAGACAATAATGCACATAGGAGAAAACTGCCACGGTCTTACTGTCATCCAGAAGGTAAATATTTCTCAGTCAAGACAAGTAAGAAATGCTTACAAGAAGTGCAAAAGTGCATCTGAAACAGAGGAGGCCTCTGAGTACCAGTAAAGCCCTACTTGACCTATAAGGACCCTAGCCACCCCTATACGGAATACACACCACAACAAGGGCGGCCCCGTCCAGAATCTATACCTTACACACGCTGTCACCCGTTCTGACCCTAATAGCACTAACAATGTCCTGACATATTTCTGTGCCCCTAACAGCACTTCCTCTGTAAATATACAAACAGTTAAACTCCTTCAACAGTCTACAGGACAAAAAAGAGGGATGAACAAACATAGGTAAGTAGCCCGGCTAGCACATGGCTAAAGCATAGGTCGAAATAACAAGAGTTGGAACATGAGAAATTTCCACGTAGGTAGTAGGTGGCGTATGGTCAAACCTGCTGGGTGTTGTCCCTGTGTGTTATCGTCTACTTGAATTGTGCCATATACACAACTCGCAGTTAGGGATATTTGACTTTTGGTTGAAATTTCAGGATGAAGAGAAAATTTCTTGAAAATGTTTTTAAATGAGCTAAATGAGCCGATCTCTTCCCTTTTGATTGCACACGTCCAACTGTTCAGTGTTTCAGTACTTTTTGCACAACTTGCTGATCTCTAACAAAGAGCTTAATGGCAAAATTCACAACAGGTGTTTAATCCCTGAACCGTCCAATACATTTAGGGAATCAATTTGAATTGGGTATAAAAAGTCCTCCTCATCCTGCTGTTCACATTGTGACATCATGAGAACAAGACAACACCTTACAATTGGTCAACAGCACCTCACCATTGCCAGACTTCAAGCAGGATGCTGTCAGACGGAAGTGGTCACTGAACTTAGAGGGTGACAGTGTCATCAACTGGTTACAACAGAGATACAGAGAGACAGGAAGAGCCACAGAAAGGCAAAGAAGTGAACGTCCTTTGGCTCCGTCACACACTGATGGCTGCTTCATTGTAGACAATGCCTTGCAGAACTGGATGATGAATTCTGCAAAACTCCAGGCACTTTTTAGGGAGGTGAGAGGCACCAAGAGTGATGTCAGGCTATTCATAAACGTTTACACCACTATTTGGTGATGATATGTGGTCATGATGTGGTGGTGTTATTTAGTCATTATGTGGTGGTGATATGTGGTCATGATGTTGTGGTATTATTCAGTCACTATGGGCTACATATATGAAAACTGTCTAGGTCTAAAACCTACTTTGTTGCCCATAGCAACCAATCAGAGTGCCCCTCTCATTTTCCCAGAGCACTATATGAAATGAAAGAGGCGCTCTGATTGGTTGCTATAGGTAGCAAAGTGAATTTTAGACCTAGACAGTTTTCATTACATGTGGCCCTATGTGTTGGTGATATGTGGTCATGATGTTGTGATATTACTCACTCACTATCTGGTGGTAATATGTGGTCATAGTGTTGTGGTATTATTCAGTCATAATGTGGTGGTAATACGTGGTCATGATGTTGTAATGTTTGCTCTTAGTGGAATTATTGGTAATATTGGCCTTGGGATATTGGTTTTGTGTAGTATGGTAAATGTATGACTATCATTTAGTAGTTTAATACTAATAGTATTTGTGGATATATATTTAGGGTACGCCTTCATCAGCGCTGTTGAAAATATGTGCCTGCAAGCGCATACTTTCTGCGCTCAATGGCCCAAGCCAGCTTTCTCTGTGTAAGATAGTGTCATATTTTTCAGTGCGTAAGCATCTGAAAGAAGTGACAGGTCACTTCTTTTTACGGGCGTAAATTACGTAAGAAATGCGATCATAAAATCCCCATCGTCTTAGCGACGATAATGATTTTACACAGCTCTCGATTAATGCTGGATTTGTAAATGATTTTACCGTATTTGCTGGGCATACTTTGGCACAAATAGGTATCAAAGTAAGCCCTGCAAATAGGTCGTGTGAACATAACCTTATACCACCCACTGTCCTTCTACAATTAGGTGAGGGAGAGTCAGAAACCCCAGCACCCCATCTTGTATAAGTTGAAGCAAGACTAGGCTGGGACACAGGTGGCAGAGGTAGGGAGGGACAGTACAGTAGCTGTGCGGTGGGCCCCTAGAATTATCTCCTCTGATAGGCCCTAGGTACTCCAGTCCAACATTACTTGGGTAGGGGTGATTCTTGGGCCCGCCAGTGAAGCTGATTCTTGAACCCACCAGTGGAGTTGATTCTTGGACCCACCAGTGAAGTTGATTCTTGGACCCACCAGTGGAGTTGATTCTTGGACCCACCAGTGGAGTTGATTCTTGGACCCACCAGTGGAGTTGATTCTTGGACCCACCAGTGGAGTTGATTCTTGGTTCCCACCAGTGAAGTTGATTCTTGGACCCCCCAGTGGAGAGGACTCTTGCCACCCACCAGTGGAGTTGATACTTTGGGCCACCCCTACAGCTACGGTCAGCGGCGTAACTTAAAGCTCCGGGGCCCCAGTACAAAATCCATCAAAGGGCCCCAAGCTACCATGTGCTATTTATAATATTATCTCCTCATGTGGTAGAGGGACCTTTGGGCCCCCTTAGACTCCAGGACCCAGTAGTAACCTCTACCTCTGCACCCAATATAGCTATGCCCCTGGACACTGTTCATAACTGTAGATGACTATTGCTTTCTGCCTCTCTATCTCTGCCTTTTTCTCTGAAAAGCAGCCCAAGAACTACTATCCTAAGGGGCCCACTATGTGTAGAGTCACATGCGATATTTTAAAGCAATGCCAGGCTATATGTCACCATTTCGCTGATGCAAGTTCTGATGGATGAATCCATAGTGACCATAATTTATTGGATTTATCACCAGCTCCCCTCTTCCTATACATTCGAACTCAAGAGACAGTTTCTTTATTAAAAAATCCTAGTATGGATGGTGCATTGTCATTGGTCCAACGCTATTTGCCACATAAAGCATTTGGGCCACTGCCATTTTACCAGGATTGTCGATCATTAAAAGAGCTATCAAAGGCTTGGTTCACATCTGCATCGGAGATTCCATTCATAACCTCCAGCACAAAGGTAAAGACGGACGGCTGGATATCTGTTTCAAAATGGACACTCATGGCTCCAGGTCTGGAGACATGCTTGGCCAGTCCAGCACCTTTACTCTCATTTTCTTCAGCAAATAAGTGGTCGACTTGGAGGTGTTTGGGGTCGTTATCATGTTGGAATACAGCCCTGCGGCCCAGTTTCCAAAGGGATGTGTCATAGTACATGTTGGCATTCATGGTTCTTCAATGAACTGTAGCTCCCCACAGCCGGCAGCACTCATGCAGCCCCAAACCATGACACTCCCACCACCATGGTTGACTGTAGGCAGACACACTTGTCTTTGTACTCCTCACCTGGTTGCCGCCACACATGCTTGACATCATCTGAACCAAATAAGTTTCTCTTGGTCTCATCAGACCATGAGACAAGGTTCCAGTAATCCATGTCCTTAGTCTGCTTGTCATCAACAAACTGTTTGCGGGCTTTCTTGTGCATCATCTTTAGAAGAGGCTTCCTTCTGCGATGACAGCCATGCAGACCAATTTGATACAGTGTGCAGTGTATGGTCTGAGCACAAACAGGCTTATAAATCACAGTATAAATATTCCCAACGGCTAAAATATAGTTTTTAATAAATCCACTAAAAGGTCTTGATATCGAATCCTATTTATACACAATTCTCAGACACATTGGTCCCAAAAGACTATGGGTAGACCGGTTCTATGCATAACAAGATTTGTCCAAAAAGAGAATAAATTTTGTACTCATAGTTACTTTCACAGGAATCCTCATACTCCCATGTCTTCAATCTGATGAATACATCATTTAAGCTATCCCTATTAACCAAACTGCCCTGAAATGGTCGGCAGTGTCACAAATTTCCTAACAATCTCCCTAGCAATCCAAGCCAGACAGTTCCCTCCTCCCCACAACATGTTATTGCTAAGAAGGGTAATCCCGATGCGTGTCCACCTCCCCCTCATTGAGCGCTGTACATACAAGGGAGCAGGCAGGAGGGAAATGATCCGTTCTGCCTCCTCCCTGTAGGAGCAGCTGCACAACTAGTGTGCAGCTGCTAACTCTACGCGGCCATTGTAAAACGGCAGTGCAGAATTAGAGAGCAATCACTGGGCGAGTGAGGTGGGCGGCTGCGGCAATCGCCCGCCTCTAGGAATGGCCCTGTATACTATATCTGAGTCTACTAGAGATACATAACATCCAAAACAAATGGACTCATTGGGACCCTTAGATTGTAACATGCCAAAATGATATATCCATTTGCCCTCGTTTTAGAGTAATCTAGTGTCGATGTTGCCCTTTCTTTCAGAAGTCTTCACCTGTTCCACTACAGAGAACCTGAGGTTGGTATACACCCCCATTATGTTTCCAAATGTATGTGGCTACTGGAGAATCTCGATGATGACTGCATTCACGTGTACACAAATACACCATGCCCTCCGTCCTACAGTTGCAGAAATCAGGTATCAAAAAATCCTTCTTGTTTGTGAAGCTAGTAAAGAATTTTGGCTGCTGTATATACAGGGAGGTGATGCAGCCACTACATCCAAACAACCCAATTGGCCTGAGGTCCAACCAAGTGCCCACTTGTATAGTTGGTTCATAATGACTCCTTATCAGTCAATCCTTCAGTGATCTGCCCCTCCTGTATGTAATTTGTGGTTGGTGAGGCAGGTCAGGGACACTCACAAAGATATCTTGGTGTTTATTCAGGATATCCCAGACCTGATTGCAGTAGTTATCAAACCTGCCTATGATCCTTATCTTGTCCTCGGATATATTGTTTCCCCTATTTCCTGTCACCAACCAGGGAGGGAGGGTGGGGGGTTATATTACACTCATAGGCGTGTTTAAAAGCCAGCCTCAGGACCTCAGGATATCCCCTTTCCAGGAACCTAGCCCGTAAGTCTTTAGATGGGTTAATTTTCTCTTCGATCATGAATGTCTCTTCCCACCAGCCCAGGAACAAATTTGCATATTTGGGAGTACAAGGGTTCCCCATAGCTGTGCCCCAGCTTTGTACTACCTCTACCGTCCTATGTCTTTGACAGTACAGATCTGCTGAGTAAATTAGAGAATTTGACAGTTGACCAGGGGGTTATGTTACTTCATGCATACTGCATGATTACGGTTTTAAATCAGTAGAGTTTTTCTAAAAACTAGAATTATGTGACATGGGACACATAATAACGTTGTATGTGCTTACCCATAATTACTTCCGCTTCGGGAATTGCCTCTTGCTCCAGCTCAGGGGGCACAGCAATGGGGAGCCTTTGTGCTCCCACATATGCAAATTCGTTCCTGGGCTGGTGAGAAAAGACGCTCGTATGTGGGGAGAAAGTTATCCTTTATGGATCCATAATCTTGTACGGGGGCAGATACATAGATGATGTGTTCCTACTGTGACAAGGGAAGACTAGCGAATTCAATATATATGGTCATACTCAATACTATCAACATAGGTCTGCGGTTCGCCAGTGAGATTAGTGATGCTGAAATCTCATTTCTTGACTTTAAGATCAGTAAGGATTACATTTGCACCCTACGGGTATGTTCACACGGTGTATTGTGGCGCGTATAGTACGTGCCGCAATACGCTGGGTGTTTTGGAGCGACGCGCTGATAGGCACGTCTTTCCAAAGCATGGGGGCCCCGGCCGGGTGCCGTAATTGTTAGCGGTGCGTAATCGCCGCTAACAATTGACATGTCACTTTTCTCCCCTGGCGTACAATACCATCGTATTTTACGCGCGGGGGGATGACGCGTAACCCATAGCACTCTATGAGAGCTATGGATTGCCATCATTTTGGCGCGCATTTCGCCGCATATAACGCGCAATATGCGGCGAAATGTGCTCCAAAATACGTTTAGGAAGAGAACAGCCACAAATAGTTGTCTTATGTGAGACAGCCATCACCCACCTAGTTAAGAAAAAGGGTATCCCCAGAGGCCAGTATCTGAGGATATGCAGAAACTGATCGCACATCCAGGACTTTCATAGACAATCTAAAGATGGGCTAGGTTTCTGGAAATGGGAAATCAGTCCTGAGGCCACCTTCTAAACATGCCTATGAGAGTAATAGACCCTTTTTGTTGGTGACAGGAAATAGGAATAAGAATATCCCTGAGGGCAAGATAAGTGTCATGAGGGCTGGCTTAGAGGACTGGAGGTAGATTTGCTGGATCGCCTGGATGAGTTGGCTTAGCCTAAGCCGAGGAGCAGAATCTAAGGGGCGTCTCCAGTGGTCTACAGAGTCCACTGCAAGACCAGTTGGACTTTGCAGCAAAGTAAACCCCAAGTCGCTACTCCCAACGTAGTTCCTCCAGGTGACAGCTGACAATCTGGTAATGTGGTACAAGTGGATGAGACAGAGGCGTAATCAAGCACGAGCAATAGGTCATGGCAGGTGGCAGGCAAGACAGAGTCAGAGACGTAGCAGGAGAATTTGGCAACGGTATAATCACACAGGAGTGGACCTACATAAAGAAGGACTTTGCAGAATGACAGGAGGAGGGATCTTACACACCTAGTATACCAGTCAATGCACTTGCACGCTCCCTAGTGGCCGGCCAGAATGAAGCAACAGAGGCAGGGAAAAGATGTCGGTGTGAGAGCCTTCAAAACAGAGCTGGAATAATGACCACTGTACTGGGATATCCTTTTGAACAACCCTGACCTTCAAACAATTATTCCCCCCGACTACAAATTACAGTTGAAACCAGAAGTTTCCATACACCATATAAAAGACACCTATGCATGTTTTTTCACCATGTGACATGAAATCAGAATAAACCTTCCCCGTTTTAGGTCAATTAGGAACCAAAATCATTTATATTTGCCAAATGGCAGAAAAATGAGAGAGGGAATTTTGAAGGCATTTTATTAATTCAAAAGTTTCCATACATTTCATTAGTATTTGGCAGCATTGCCCTTAAACTGTATGACTTGGGTAAAACATTTTGGATCCTTGCACAAGCTTCTCACAATAGTTGGAGGGAATATTGGCCCATTCCTCTTGACAGAACTGGTGTAACTGAGCCATGTTTGTAAGTCGCCTTGCTCGCACCTGCCTTTTCAGCTTTGCCCATACATTTTCTGTAGGATTGAGATCAGGGCTTTGTGATGGCCACTCCAAAACATTGACTTTGTTCTCCTTAAGCCACTTTGTAACCAGTTTGGCAGTAGCTTTGAGTCACTGTGCATTTGGAAGACCCAATTCCGCCCAAGCTTTAGCTTCCTGGCTGATGTCTTGAGATGTTGCTTCAGTATTGCCACATAATCTTCTTTCTACATGATGCCATCTATTTTGTGAAGTGCACCAGTCACTCCTGCAGCAAAACAACCCCACAATATGATGCTGCCAACCCCGTGTTTCACAGTTGGGATTTTGTTCTTAGTCTTTCAAGCTTCTCCCTTTTTCCTCCAAACGTAACAATGGTCATTATGGCCAAACAGTTCAATTTTAGTATTGTCAGACCACAGGACATGTCTCCAAAAATGTAGGTCTTTTGTTCCTGTGTGCATTTGCAAACATTAATCTGGCTTTTACAGTGCCTTGCGAAAGTATTCGGCCCCTTTGAACTTTTCAACCTTTTGCCAAATTTCAGGCTTCAAACATAAAGATATAAAATTTTAATCTTTTTGTGAAGAATCAAAAACAAGTGGGACACAGTTGTGAAGTGGAACGAAATTTATGGAATATTTTAAACTTTTATAAAAAAAGAAAAAACTGAAAAGTGGGGCGTGCAATATTATTCGGCCCCCTTAAGTTAATACTTTGTAGCGCCACCTTTTGCTTCGATTACAGCTGTAAGTCGCTTGGGGTCTGTCTCTATCAGTTTTGCACATCGAGAGACTGAAATTCTTGCCCATTCTTCCTTGGTGCACAGCTGGAGCTGGTGAGGTTGGATGGAGAGCGTTTGTGAGCAGCTGGAGCTCAGTGGGTTGGATGGAGAGCTTTGTGAGAGTGGAGTCAGTGACGTTGGATGGAGAGCGTCGTGAGCTGGAGCTCAGTGATGTTGGATGGAGCGCGTTTGTGAGCAGCTGGAGCTCAGTGAGGTTGGATGGAGAGCGTTTGTGAGCAGCTGGAGCTCAGTGAGGTTGGATGGAGAGCTTTTGTGAGCAGCTGGAGCTCGGTGAGGTTGGATGGAGAGCTTTTGTGACAGCTGGAGCTCAGTGAGGTTGGATGGAGAGTGTTTGTGAGCAGCTGGAGCTCAGTGAGGTTGGATGGAGAGCTTTTGTGAGCAGCTGGAGCTCAGTGAGGTTGGATGGAGAGTGTTTGTGAGCAGCTGGAGCTCAGTGAGGTTGGATGGAGAGCGTTTTGTGAACAGCTGGAGCTCAGTGAGGTTGGATGGAGAGGTTTGTGAACAGCTGGAGCTCAGTGAGGTTGGATGGAGAGCGTTTGTGAGCAGCTGGAGCTCAGTGAGGTTGGATGGAGAGCGTTTGTGAGCAGCTGGAGCTCGTGAGGTTGGATGGAGAGCGTTTGTGAGCAGCTGTATCTCGGTGAGGTTGGTTGGAGGCGTTTGTGAGCAGCTGGAGCTCAGTGAGGTTGGATGGAGAGCGTTTGTGAACAGCTGGAGCTCAGTGAGGTTGGATGAGAGGTTTGTGAACAGCTGGCGCTCAGTGAGGTTGGATGCAGAGCCTTTGTTAGCTGCTGGAGCTCATTGCGGTTGGATTGAGAGCGTTTGTGAGCAGCTGGAGCTCAGTGAGGTTGGATGGAGAGCGTTTGTGAGCAGCTGGAGCTCAGTGAGTTGGATGGAGAGCGTTTGTGAACAGCAGTTTTCAGCTCTTTCCACAAATTCTCGATTGGATTCAGGTCTGGACTGTGACTTGGCCATTCTAACACCTGGAGACGTTTATTTGGGAACCTTCCATTGTAGATTTTGCTTTATGTTTGGGATCATTGCCTTGTTGGAAGATAAATCTCCGTCCCAGTCTCAGGTCTTTTGCAAACTCCAACAGGTTTTCTTCCAGAATGTTCATGTATTTGGCTCCATCCATCTTCCCATCAATTTTAACCATCTTCCCTGTCCCTGCTGAAGAAAAGCCCAAACCATGATGCTGCCCCACCATGTGTGACAGTGGGGATGGGGTGTTCAGGGGGATGAGCTGTGTTGCTTTTACGCCAAACATATCGTTTTGCATTGTGGCCAAAAAGTTGGATTTTGGTTTATTGAGAGACCTCTTCCAATTTTGCATCTCCCGGAGCCCCTTCTTCCATGTTTAGCGTCTCCCAGGCGGCCTTCTTCCACAGTTAGTGTTCGGCGGCCTTTTCCCAAAGTTGATCTCCAGGCGGCCCTTCTTCCACATGTTTGGCGTTCCCAGAGGCCTTCTTCCCATTTTGGTGTTCCCAGGCGGCCCCTTTTCCAATGTTGGGTCTCCAGAAGCCTCTTCCATGTTTGGTGTCTCCCAGGCGGCCCTTCTTTCACATGTTTGGTTCTCCAGGTGGCCTTCTCCACGTTTGGGTCCAGGCGGCCTTCTCCAATGTTGGTGTTCCAGGCGGCCTTTTCACATGTTTGGTATCCGGGGTTGTGGTAAACTTAAGAGACTTTTTCTGGATATCTGTGAGAAATGGCTTCTTCTTGCCTCTTCCATAAAGGGCAGATTTGTGCAGTGACTGATTGTTGTCCTATGGACAGACTCTCCCACCTCAGCTGTAGATCTCTGCAGTTCATCCAGAGTGATCATGGGCCTCTTGGCTGCATCTCTGATCAGTCTTCTCCTTGTTGGAGATTAAAGTTTAGAGGGACGGCCGGGTCTTGGTAGATTTACAGTGGTCTGATTCTCCTTCCATTTCAATATGATCGCTTGCACAGTGCTCCTTGCGATGTTTAAAATTTGGGAAATCTTTTTGTATCCAAATCCGGCTTTAAACTTCTCCACAACAGGATCACGGACCTGCCGGGTGTGTTCCTTGGTCTTCATGATGCTCTCTGCGCTTTAACCAGAACCCTGAGACTATCACAGAGCAGGTGCATATATACGGAGACTTGATTACACACAGGTGGATTACATTTATCATCATCAGTCATTTAGGACAACATTGGATCATTCAGAGATCCTCACTGAACTTTTGAGTGAGTTTGCTGCACTGACAGTAAAGGGGCCGAATAATATTGCACGCCCCACTTTTCATTTTTATTTTGTTTTTTTTTTTTTTTACAAAAGTTTAAAATATCCAATAAATTTCGTTCCACTTTACAATTGTGTCCCACTTGTTGTTGATTCTTCCAAAAAAATTAAAATGTTATATCTTTATGTTTGAAGCCTGAAATGTGGCAAAAGGTTGAAAAGTTCAAGGGGGCCGAATACTTTCGCAAGGCACTGTATATGTTTCATTTGGAGTAATGTCTTCTTCCTGGCAGAGTGGTCTTTCAGCCCATGATACAGTACTTGTTTCACTGTAGATAATGACACAATCTTACCAGCTTCGGCCAGCACCTTCACAAAGTCTTTTGCTTTTGTTCTTGGGTTGATATGCACATGTCGGACCAAAGCACGTTCATCTCCGAGACACAGAACCCGTCTTCTTCCTGGGCGGTATAATGGCTGGACATTCCAATCTTGTTTGTACTTGTGTATAATTGTTTGTACAGATGAACAAGGCACCTTCAGATATCTGGAAATTGCTCCCAAGGATGATCCAGACTTGTGCAAGCCCACGATTCTCTTCCTGATACCTTGGCTGATTTCTTTAGACTTTCACATGATGTTACACACAGAAGCAGTGTGTTTCTGGTGTTTATTAAAAATACATCAGAATCTTCCACAGACATGACATCATCATATGGGCTGTCCCCAGTTGTCTAAAGGCAGAGTAATCCTAGTGTGTGTAAATTTTTTGAAAGTAATAAAAATTCTCTCTTACTATTCTGCATTTGGCAAATATAAATAATTTTGGTTCCTAATTGACCTAAAACGGGGAAGCGTTATTCTGATTTCATGTCAGATAGTGAGAAAAACATGCAGATGGGGCTTTTTATATAGTGTATGGAAACTTCTGGTTTCAACTGTACAAGCAGGAGGGGCAGATCACTGAAGGATTGACTGATAAGGAGTCATTATGAACCACCTAAACAAGTGGGCACTTAGTTGGACCGCAGGCCATTTGGGATGTTTGGATGTGGTGGCTGCTCTGTATGCCTGTATATACAGCAGTCAAAATTCTTTACTAGCAGCATGCACAAGAAGGATTTTTTGATACGTGATTTCTGAAACTGTAGAATGGAGGGAATGGTGTATTTGTGAATGCAGTTCATAATATGTAGGAAAAAACAAAGAAACAGCTGAGACATGGGATCGGAGAACATCTTGAGGATATTCGTCATCATTGAGATTCCCCAGTAGCCAGACAAATTTGGGAACATCATGGGGGGTATATACCAACCTCAGGTTCTCTGTAGTGGAACAGGTGAAGACTTCTGAAAGAAAGGGAGAGATAGACACTAAGGGCCATCTGTATGAAAATATGTCTAAAACTCACTTTGTTGCCCATAGTGATCAATCAGAGCGCCCCTCTCATTTCATATAGTGCTCTGGATAAAGGAGAGAGGCTCTCTGATTGGTTGCTATGAGCTCTGATTGGTTGCTATGGGCAACAAAGTGAGTTTTAGACTTAGACAGTTTTCATACATTTGGCCCTAAATTACTCCAATAAGAGGCTGAATGGATATATCAGTTTGGCACGTTACAACCTAAGGGTCTCAATGAGCCCCTTTGTTTTAGAAGTTTTATCTAAAAAATAGGGGATAACACAGTTATTTCAGAAAGACTTGGAGCCATGGGGGTAGAAAAATGACCTTAGCTCGCAAGTAACGGAGATGATGGATCAATTCTCTGAGATATCACTATTATGATTTTGATTACTGGTTTATATCCTTACCGAATAGGGTCTTCTGTTTAGGGAAGATAAGTATATTTGGTCCTATTGGACATTTTTACGGATAAATACTCATTAAAGATATAACGTGATGTCTGGCACACGCTCTGTATTTCCGAGGAGACGCTGAACTATCTGGTGTCCAAAGAGCGGTGTCAATAAGTTGGCTAATGTGGAATTTTTATTGTGCTTTATGTCATGATTGGCTTGAGCTTGGAGAGAGGAGTCCGTTAACCCCTATTAAGCAGTGATTTGATCTACACCTGGTTGGGACAACATTGGCCAAACTGGCTTATTTTAGCCGGTGACTGCATTGTTAGCCTGTCCGGGGTTTGGAATCTGTATTATGCTAAACCCTGGTTCTATATGTGACCTGTTTCCTTGATGAACCCTCTCAGGTATATCTTTTTGTTGTGAGAGGGGAAAACACATCGGGATTACCCTTCATAGCAGTTATGTGTTGTGGGCAGGAGGGAACTGTCTGGATTGGATTGCTAAGGAGATTGCAGGGTCTCCTTAGGGCCAGCTCAGGTTTTTGATGGGGCCGCCCTTTTCGGGGCGATTACTCCGTTCCTACTCAGGTTATAGGTCGTGGACAGTTTGGTTAATAGGGATGTATTGTTCTGTTCTCAAGCACATATTGGTGGGTCAGACACATTCGTCAAATTGAGGACATGGTTAATGACGAGTACACGGATTCCTGTAAAAGTAACTGAGTCCACAATTTATTTAGTTATTAATTTTTGGATATATCTTGTTATGCATAAAACTGGTCTATCCCTATTTTTTTAGACCAATGTGTCCAAGCGCTGTGTGTTAAATAAAATTTCATATATAGACCTCCTAGTGGATTTATTAAAAGTTATATTTTAGCTGTTGGCGATATTTATACTGTGATTTACAGTATCTTTGGAATGGCTGTAGTAATTGTAGTATAATTGTAGTATAATTCACACTGTGATTCTATAACACTGACAGGATGACCCTCAACACCTTTAACCTCTGCAGCAATGCTGGCACCACTCTATAGATATTGACAAAAGAGTCTCTGGATGTCATATATCTAGATTTTTCTAAAGCATTTGATACGGTGCCACATAAAAGGTTGGTAAATAAAATGAGAATGCTTGGACTGGGGGAAAATGTGTGCAAGTGGGTAAGCAACTGGCTCACTGATAAGAAAACAAAGGGTAGTAATTAACGGTACATACTTGACTGGATTGCTGTTACTAGTTGGGGTACCAAGGTCAGTATTGGGCCCTATCCTCTTCAACATTTTCATTTAATGATCTTACAAAGGATTACACAGTAGAATACGATCTTGCGACATACTAAGCTCTGTAAAGTAATCAACACAATAAAAGGATAAGTGTTATTACAAAGGGATCTGGATAAGTTGGGGGCTGGGCAGGGAAATGACTGATGAGGTTTAACACAGATAAATGCAAGGTTATGCACATGGGGAAGAGAAACCCATTACATGACTACATTTTTTAAATGGAAAAACAACTGGGTAAAAGTGACATGGAGAAGGACTTGGAAATCCTGGTGGACAATAAATTTAATTGTAGCAGCCAGTTGTCAGGCAGCAGCTCCCAAGGCAAATAGGATCATGGGGTGCATTAGAAGGGGCAAAAGAGGCACATGATGAGAACATTATTCTCTCATTATACAAGTCACTGGTTAGACCACACATGGAATATTGGGGACAGTTTTGGGCCACCAGTGCACAGGAAAGACATTGAAAGAGCTTGAACAGGTACAAAGGCGGCAACAAAAATAATAAAAGGACTGGGTGGACTACAGTAACCAGAAAGATAGCAAGTTTTGGGGTTATTTAGTTTAGAGAAAAGACGGCTTCGGGGGGACATAAAAAATATGTTTAAATTTACATCAAAGGTCAATATAGAGATCTCTCCCAAGATTTATTTATACCCAAGCTGTATATAGAACAAGGGGGCATCCTCTACGTCTTGAGGAACGAAAGTTTCTACATAAACATAGAAAGGGATTCTTTACTGTTAGAGCAGTGAGACTGTGGAACTCTCTGCCAAAGGAAATTGTCAAGGGGAATTCAATAACAGAGTTCAAAAAGGGTTTGGATGCATTTCTGGAGCGTAATAATGTAACCAGTTATAGTGACCAGGATTCTGGAGAGGGGTCGTTGATCCAGGGATTTATTCTGATTGTCAGATTGGAGTCGGGAAGGAATTTTTCCCTAAAATGAGGACAATTGGCTTCTACCTCATTGGGTTTTTTTTGCCTTCCTCTGGATCAACACCTTAGCACAACAGGCTGAACTGGATGGACGTCTCGTCTTTTTTCGGCCTTATAAACTATGAAACTATGGATATAATACTGAGCACGTGCACTCAACTTCTTCAAGGCAAGGCCTCTTCTGAGTAGAACCTGTCTCGTTAGCCCGTGTTCACACGGCTTATTCAAGCCGTAATTGCGGGCCGGATCCCGCCTGCAATACGGCTTGAATAAGGGGCGGGGCCGGGGGCGCGGCGAGGGAGCTGCTCACCGGCCCCATAGACAATGCATTATTTATGGCGCGTACACGCCATAAATAATGTGCATGTCACTTTCTCTCCCGGTGGCGGATTCGCCGAGCGGGGAGGAGCGACGTAATCCACAGTTCTCTATGAGAACTGTGGATTACCGTAGTTACTGGGACGGATTTCAGCCGTACTGAAGCGCAAATCCGGCACGCAGTACGGCTCCAATCCGCGGCCAAATAAGCCGTGTGAACATGGCTTTAAACCGCTGTATGGTCTTGGCCACCGGGCTGCAGCTCAGTTTCAGGGTGTTGGCAATCTTCTTACAGCCTTGGTCATCTTAGTGAGCAACAATTCTTTTTTTCAGATCTTCAGATAGTTCTTTGTCATGAGGGGCCATGTTCAACTTCCAGTGACCAGTATGAGAGAGTGTGTGAGAGCATTAGCACCAAATTTAGCACACCTGCTCCCCATTCATACCTTAGACCTTGTAACACTAACGAGTTACATGACACCATGGAGAGAAAATGGCAAATTGGGCCCGATTTATCAATTTTTACTTAGGTGTGTACTCACTTTTGTTGCTATGGGTTTAGACATTGATAGTTGAGTTATTTTGAGGGCCCACCAATTTTACATTGTTTTCAACTGACATTGGACTACCTTTACATTGTTTTCAAAGTGTTTCATTTCTTTCAATGTTTCCATGAAAAATTTTCTATCTCTCCTGATCCCCCCATACACATTGGATAGTTATCTCTCCTGATCCTCCATACACATTATATAGGTATCTCTCTTGATATCCAATACGCATTAGCTATCTCTCTCGATCCCCCCTAAACATTATATAGCTATTTCTTACGATCCTTCATGCACATTAGATAGCTATCTCATCCACCCACATAGATTGGATAGCTATCTCTCTTTACATCTCTTCCCTTAAACATTCCATAGCTATCTCTCCTTAACCCCTCCACTCACCCACAAAAATTGTTCTAAATGGTCTAAGCTTCTGACAGACACCTCTGGTACCAAGTATCAAAATGCCTGGTCATTCTTTTCTCCATCATCTAATAGGCTGTTAGGAGGTCACCATAAATATTAGATGGTCCGCCAGCCAAGACAAAATTGGTGGGTGTGGCTGACATTAATCTAATGTGCATGATAACCTTAAATGGGTTTTCTCACTACAAAGATTAGCTTTCAACATGTAAGGAACGTTAAATCGAGACTTTTTTCCTCTTTTGATATTACTTTGGTCAGGAGATAAGAGAGATTTTATCTGCTGTGAGTGCATACAGGTTTCTCTGGTTACTGCCCTGCTCTCCCTTCCAGATTGCACAGAGAGCAAGGAGTGATGTCACCAGGATGGTCTGCAGCTTGAAAACAGAGACTGTTATCTCTAACAAACAAAGAAGATAAATTACTTTTCAGGCTATACTTCAACCTCTGAAGCTCTCAGCACTATAGATTACATCTCCTGCTCTCATGTCAGTGCAATTAAAAGAACAGGGAATACTGAGCTGATATGCTAATTACTGCTATTGAACCAACCACAGCCTAAGCAGGAAGATTGAGGAAACATAAATTTCTGAACCCTGTCTTGGCTCGCGAAACAGCTTGGTGGGGGAAAAAACCCCTTTTAATTTTTAAAAAGCCCATGTAAAAAAAGGGAAATGGGTTAACATTAGCTGAATACAATCTATTACCTTCCCTGATTAAAAAAAAAATTTTTGGATCCCTTTGTATAGGGCAATATGCCCTTTAAACCCCAGGTCTCCATGCAGGGCCATCTTAACAAAATTTAGGGGGCCCCCGGGGCTTTACAAGTGCAGTGGTCCCCACCTACATACATGACATCACACCAAGCCATACCTGACACCATGTGGGGGCCCCAAGAAACAAAAATTTTTAAAATTTTGGGCCCGGGGCTCCAAGTTATCCCATTTTTTTCCTAGTGGTGCCCCTCCAAAATTCTTTTTTGGAACCCCCCCCCCCCCTTTAAAATCAGATTAGGGACATGCTGATGTGGTGGGGGATGCAGGGAAAATCCCCTTGGTGCCTGAATACAGCTCTAACAATGCCCGGTTTTTAGGGGAGCAGCAATGCAGGTGTGGGCATGAGGCCTTATAATAGCATCATTTCTACTATCGATCTATTTCAAACTTCCAGGAGGTTCTCTATTCTTCAGATTTACAGAGTTCTTTGCACTTTTCTAAAAAACCCCCGCCCGGGAAAACAAATGAACATCTGAAAATTCTGACCCCAAAAAATTTTTTTTGGGATAATTGCATTTTGGGGGAAACTAAAAAAAATTTTCTGAAACCAGAAGCTCCAAAAATCAAAATTTTCCTTTAAAAAATTCCCAAATTTAAACCCTAAAATTCTGGTTCTAAAACCCCCGGGCCACTGGGAGGGAAACATTTTCTGAAAGCACGAAATACATCTTTTCCCAGCTTTGCCCCCCCTTATAGTGGTGACTGTAGTGGTCCCCCATTTCACCACACTGGCTCTCTCATATTTCCTACTTCTTGCTGTTTTTAATTAATTTTTTTTTTTATTTTATTTTTTCCTTTGCCAAAATTTTCCCCTCCCTCATCCAGCTTTCTTTTTAGGGGGTCATGCTTCCCCCTGACCCAAAAAACAGGGAAGATCTTGCAAAATACTTACCCTTTTTGACCTACATACTTATCCTGCTATAGGAAGCAGTAGAAAAAGTAAGCAATAAATCCAGAAAACCTCTTAAAGGAAACCCACACTTGACAAAACAAAAAAATTTTTATTTTTTCCATCCATTGAGCGGAGAAGCAAACCCGGGAACCGGGAATATTGCTGGGGGAAGAAGATTTTCCCAAAACCTTGAACCCCACAAAATTGAAATTTTTTGCTTAGGAGTCTAGTGGGAGGTCCTATTCAGTGACTTACAGCCTGTCGTATCTGAGATATCTGTCAATCACTATATAGGAACCGCCCCCCTTAACTCACAGGAAATGGGGTTTTTAAAACTAGCTAGCAAATTAATAATTATTGTCTCTCAAAAAAATATATAAATTCGTCAGCTTTTTTCTGCTTTTATTAAATTTAGGGACCAGCATTTTAATTATCTAAAATTACCATGTACAGCGGACAGCGGGTTTAGTTGACTAGAGTGACCAAAAAGGGGCCCCGGGGTAGGTTTGTCCCGGGTACCCTTGGACCCAACGCTTCCCACGGGCTGCGGGGGGGTCCTAGAGCTGACACCCCCCACCAGGGGCTCCCAAACAGCTGCGGGAGGGTCCATGAACCAACACCACCCCCGGGGGTCCCCCAACACTGCGGGGAAGGGGCCATAGGGGACACCCCCACCCCCCGGGGGGCCCCCACAGTTGTGGGGGTCCTAAGCTAAAACCACCCCCCGGGGGCCCCCCAAACAGCTGTTTGGGGGGTCCAAAAGGGGCAAAAACACCCCCCAACCCGGGGGGCTCCCAAGCTGTGGGGGTAAATAGAACCAACCCCCAACCTTCCAGGGACCCCACAGTGCTGGGGGTAAATAAATCAACACCACCACCCGGGGGCCCCCCACACTGCTGGGGGATCCTTAAGCCAACACCACCATCCGGGGGCCACACAGCTCGGGGGCCCCATAGAGCCAAACCACCATCCGGGGGCCCCCAAAACAGCTGCGGGGGGGATTCAAAAAGCCAACACCACCCCCAAAGGGGCTCCCAAATGTGGAGGGCCATAAAACCCCAACACCACCATCCAGGGGTTCCCACAGCTGCTGGGGGGTCCATAGACCCAAAACACCCCCAATAAAAGGGGGGCCCCATAGGCGGGGAGGGGGCCATGACCCAAACCCCTTGGGGGGGTTTCCCACACTGCTGGGGGGTCCATAGGGGCCAAAAACACCCCCAAATCCGGGGGTTTCCAACACCTTTTGGGGGGCCCAAATTAAAACCCCAAAAACCACCCCCAAGGGGCCCCCACAGCTGTGGGGGGCCCCATAGGGGCCAACCCAAACCACCAGGGGGGGGCTTCCCACAGCTGCTGGGGGGCCCCTTAAAAAGCCAACACCACCCCAGGGGCCCCCTTAGGGCTGGGGGAGCCATGGGAGCCCCCACCATCCAGGGGCCCCCCATAGCTGCTGGGGGGGTCCTAGACCCAAACACCCCCATGGGGGCTCCCACAGCTGTTTTGGGGGGGCCCCATAAGACCCAAACCCCCCAAACCAAACCAGGGGCCCCCACAGTGTGGAGGGCCCAATAAGACCAACACCCCCATCCGGGGGTTTCCCACAGCTGGGGGGGGTCCATGAGGCCAACACCACCACCCGGGGGCTCCAAAAAGTGTTTCAATTGGGTTTAAGTCTGAATTAGGGGGTCAGGTGTTACTTGGTGTCTTGGTCCGGACATTTCTAGCGGGTTTTTGACATTGTGCTTTTTTCTTGCTGGAATAGCCCATTTGTCCCAGAGAAGACAATCAGCATGTATGGGTATACGAGATCTGCAAGGATGGATTCATACCCAAATTGTTTGAGAACTTCTTCCACATGGATGAGTGGCCCAGAGAAAGCCACAAATACATTCCCGAGACCATAACATTGCCACAACCAATTTATGTCCCTCCATCAATGGTTGCAGGGTGTTCAATGAAGCAGAAATTGTGACTCTTTGGAGAAAACCATCCTCAGGGAAGGTCTAATTTTGATACGGTCATAAAATTAAAACTTTATTTTGCTGATGCAGTATAGTAGGATTAGCAAGGGCAGTCCCGTCTGTTTAGGGCCCCATCACAGTAGGGTTAGCGAGGGGCAGGAATCCTCTGCTCCAGGGCCCCCTACACAGAGGGTTAGCAAAAGGTGCGTGAATCCGGCGCTAGGGGCCCCATCACAGTAGATTGCAGAGGGGCCGTGACATCTGTCTGCTAGGGCCTCATAACAGTAGGGTTAGCAGAGGTGCGTCCTCCGTTTTCTCCGGGCCCCTACACAGTAGGGTTAGCAGAGGTGCAGTGACATCCGTCTGCTCCGGGACCCCATACACAGTAGGGTTAGCAGAGGTGCAGTGACATCCATCTGCTCCGGGACCCCATACACAGTAGGGTTAGCAGGGGTTTGCAGTGACATCCGCTGCCCAGGGACCCATACACCAGTAGGGTTAGCAGAGGTGCAGTGACATTCCGTCTGCCCCCGGGGGGCCCCATACACAGTAGGCTTAGCAGAGGTGCAGTGAGATCCGTCTGCTCCGGGGCTCCATACACAGTAGGTTTAGCAGAGGTGCAGTGACATCCGTCTGCTCCGGGGCCCCATACACAGTAGGATTAGCAGAGGTGCAGTGATATCCGTCTGCTCCGGGGCTCCATACACAGTAGGGTTAGCAGAGGTGCAGTGACATCCGTCCGCTCTGGGGCCCCATACACAGTAGGGTTAGCAGAGGTGCAGTGACACTGTCTGCTCAGGGGGCCCCATACACAGAACAGTTCACTGCACTATTGTGTTAGACACACGTTTGGTTGCCTCCTGATAAATTTTGCCAGTGAGCTGCTCCAATGTCCATCCTCCTTGTGCATCTTTTTAACCTACCTTCATGTCTCACATCAGCGGTTCTCCGCAGTTTCCACATCACTTATTCACAATGGCACCATTCATCCACTCACAATACACTGTCACCGCAGCAGCAGTGAGTAGTTCACTAACTGCACAATATCAGAAATGCTGCCTTCCGAAAGCCAGTAATCATCCCTTTTTGCAACTGAGATGAATCGCCCCTTTTACCCATGACAGCAACGAAAGATATGCTTGCAGACAACCTATCATACTACTTATATATCCACCAAGCCAGTGCACCACAAGGGACTTTCCTTATAAGCTATGCGCTGCCAAAATTGAAAGTAGGAAGTCTTCATAATAAAGTGACTCAACTGTGTAGACCAGGAGTTGGCATCCTTAGCAAGGCTGAAGTAACCTGCTGTAGCTTCGGAGGTTCCTGAGATCTACTTGTTACTGACAGGACATGGAAGAATGGTTTCAAAGCAGGGTTGGATTGGCCCAACATAGTACCAGCGGATCATCCTGTGGGCCCAAGCTATGACACATTAAGGCCCCACAGCAGGATCCAACCTCAGTTGGGGCTGACTTTTGAACCACCTATCCAATTAAACCCTGCATGTGCCATGATAACGTTTTCTCATTACACAGAGTAGCTTTCAACATAAAGGGACAGTTAAATGAAGACTTTTTTTCTGAATACAATGGTTAATAAATACTTTAGTCATGAGATATCAGACATTTTATCAGCTCTCTGAGTGCACACAAGTTTCTATGGTAGCTTGCATACCAGACGGACATCTGTAATCTGATGAGCTGAGAGCAGGCAGTGACGTCGCCCCACTGATGGACTGAGCTCCAACTAATTGTATATAACAAGATTAGCTTCACTAAACAAAAGGTACATGTGCTGTGAGGACTGAAAAGCGTGGCACTATCTGTATTCTTGTTAGAGACAATCTCCTGCCCTGTCAGAGTAACCACATATCCAATTAAAGGGACAGGTAAATGAAGACTTTTTTAAATACAATGGTTAATAAATTTTAATTTAGTCATGAGATAACAGATATTTTATCAGCTCTCTGAGTGCACACAAGTTTCTATGGTAGCTTGCATACCAGATGGATGTCTGTAATCTGATGAGCTGAGAGCAAGCAGCGACGTCACCCCACTGATGGACTGAGTTTGTAGCAAACTAATTGTATCTAACAAGATTAGCTCACTACACAAAAGGTACATGTGCTGGGAGGACTGAAAAGCATGGCTTTATCTGTAATCTTATTAGAGACAATCTTCTGCCCTGTCAGAGTAACCACATATCCAAATAAACCCTGCATGTGCAATGATAACTTTTTCTCATTACAAAGATTAGTTCTCTACATAAAGGGACAGTTAAATGAAGACTTTTTTTTAATTACAACGGTTAATAGATTTTACTTTAGTCATGAGATAACAGACATTTTATCAGCTCTCTGAGTGCACACAAGTTTCTATGGTAGCCCCACTAATGGACTGAGCTCCCAGCAAACTAATTATATAAAACAAGTTTAGCTTCAATTAAGAAAAGGTACATGTGCTGTGTGGACTGAAAAGTGTGGCATTATCTGTAATCTTGTTAGAGACAATCTTTTTTTCCCTAAAATTAGGACATTTGGCTTCTACCTCAAGGTTTTTTTTTCCTTCCTCTGGATCAAGACTTTAGCAAAATAGACTGAACTGGATGGACGTATGTCTTTTTTTGGCCTAACAAACTATATTACTATGTAACAAGATTGGCTTCACTAAACAAAATGCACACATGCTGTGAGGACTGAAATGCATGGCTATAATTATTGTAATAATGTAATATAAAAATATTATATTAATCATGTTAATATGATTAATATAATTAATATTGTATTAATTATATTTTATATTATATAACAATTATTATATCAATTAATTAATATTAATATAATTAACATTATATTAATAATATTGTAATAATGCAATATCTGTAATATTGTTAGAGACAATCTCCTGTGCTGTCAGCGTAATGGATCACTAGTTGAATATGCTAATCACTGCTGTAGAACCACCCACAGCCTGAGGAGACAGAGTAGAACACACGAAACAGCCTGGTGAGTAAACCCCTTTAAGACTGAATTTCATAAAGTACTGAGTGGATGTGCACAGTTCCTGTATGGATGGATGGAGGGTAGGCCTCTGAATAATTTCCTCTTGTGGGCCCAAAAAAACTCCAATCCAACGTCGTGTCATATACATATACATTTTTTACAGGTTGCAGAAAAGACAAAAAAGTGTTCGTATAATGTGTAGTAATGACCTTTGTTTCTGTTTGTTTTAAACCGTTTTAGAAAAGCCAAAAAATGTATTGTGCCAAGTAGAACCATAACTCCCAACAATGGTGAGAGGGACAAAAGAGGTGGCCTGATCATGGTGCAGAAGGGTTTTGCCACGATCTAATGTTGACGTGAGATCCTCCAAAATGGGTATTTAATCACTTTTCTAAATATATGTGATTACAAAAAGTAAAGCCTGTGAGATCTACAGCTCGACTAAGATGCTCTTAGTTTCCTGACAGTTTACATTAGACACAACCAGGAGCTGATCTGGCCACGCTTGCGTTGTTTGCACTTCTTATCTGATGGCAGGGAAAATGAACAAGCTTTGAAGGGACTGGGGAGAAAAGATCCTGTTTCTTTTGTATAGAGAATCCACTGGTTGTAATGTAATTATCTGAGTAAACAAGCAGAAGCTCCCTGCTCAGCCCTCCTCTCCCCCCTGCAGCAGTTCTTGAACAAATGAAAGAAGTTGCCTGCTGAGAGTTTATCTTCTCTCCTGATCAGATAAGAGGGAGAAACTTGTGCACAATACAGTTATCCCCTGTGGATTAGCCAAATAACATGTTTGAGCAAGTACAGAGACTGAGTATCAGGAATATGCATGGGAGGTGGAGTGATGACATCACAGAGGAGGTACTTGTTTTTTTAAACACGGAAACACAATGACCCTTTTCAAGCCTCAAGAGGGGAGTATCAGCCTGTTAGGTGAGGAACTCACCTCTTGGCAAATCCCCTTTAAGTCACAGCTCCAACCCGGTCAAGGATTCAGGAAATTTTGGAAAGACTTCAACTCCCAGCATGGCGTGAAGGGCTTCATGTGTCAGGGGATGCTGGGCAAGAATCAATGGAATTTCTTGGGAGCTACTAGAGCCAAAGAAGCAGTGACAGAGGTGCAATCTACTGACTCAGGACACTGGGAAGAGGCAAGAAGCTGTGTGGTGGGCAAATGAGTATGGGCTGAATGAGTATTGGGCCAACAGCTATTCTTCCCAACTCCCCCATACAAATGAATGCTCAGCCAAAAGAGAAGTACAGGACACTCCTGTCCACCACCTCAGGCAGTGGCTTATTTCCAAGGATTTGGAATCTAATGTGTTAATACAAGGTGTCTCTACTTAATCAAGAAGACAGTGCTGCCAATTGGAATTACCTTATATTTTATTAAACATAAGTAAAGTACTGTATAGGAAAGATGTCTACAACAGCCGATTGTTCAGGTCTGTCTAACATTCTGGTCACTTTCCCATACTTATAAATCGAACTCTTTGCCTAAAGTAATAAAATCACCTGAAAAACTATTCTTTACATCATACCCAGGTCCAAAGAGTTCTTCCATCAAGTTTTTCTTCCTGTCACTGAGAGAGACTTCTGGAGGCTTCTCCTTCTTCTCGTTACGATTAATGGTCTCAATTTTTGGTAAAGAAAGTTCTTCATGACCGAGACTGGAGTCACGTTGAAGCATTAGATATTTACAGCTACGGGTTTTAGTTAAGCTCGAGATCGGACCAGTTACTGGGAGGCCTTGGTGGAGGTTCTCTGTGGCGGCAGTGAATGTGTAACGTCTACCGAGCCTGGGGAATAAAGACTTATTGTCACCAGACTCAGCCATCCCTGCTTTATTTTCATTATACGCGTTATCCAGCTGGTTCTTTTCGGAATGTCTTGTGTCCTCTAGTCCCAAGTGTTCCTCTAATATTAAATTCTTTGCCTCCTCCGTTGAGCTTTCCTTGTCTTGCTCTTTGTCCATGCTATCTATTTCCAAAAACTCATCACTGTTCTCGTCCTGCAAGATTTCATGTGTTGGGGCCTCTAAAAACATAAAAATATACACACAGTTTAGTAAGAGGCAAAAATGTTGTGTTCCCATAACAGACAAAGAAATGAAGGTGGGAATCGCCCCCATACAACTTTTTGAGTGGACACCTATAGTTTAGGTAGCGTTGCCAAGCAATTTATATACAGTATTAAGGGACAGAGGCCTTGCTCTGTCTTGTGTGTTGACCTCATGTTTGATATTTTTTTCAGGATGCAGTGTGGAGCTGTAATAATGGGGAGCAGGGTTTGTCATGATTTTTTGTTGGGTACTTGGAGTATGTTAGATAGCCCATAGTATGTTAAATAGTATGGGTGTCACCAATAAGATGTAAGCCAGCATGGTGCACCACACATACAGGTGCTTCTCAATAAATTAGAATATCAGCCAAAAGGTTTTTTTTTTTTCGGTAATTCAATTCAAAAAGCGAAACTCTTAAATATATATATATATAGAGTCATTACAAACAGAGTGAACTTTTTCAAGTGTTTATTTATGTTAACCTTGATGATTATGGCTACAGCCAAGGAAAACCCAAGAGTCATTATCTCAGAAAATTAGAATAATTAACCCAAAACACCTGCGAAGACTGTTTTAAAGGTCCCTTAGTCTGGTTCAGTAGGTGACACAATCATGGGTAAGACTGCTGACTTGACAGATGTCCAGAAGGCCATCTTTGACACACTCCACAAGGAGGGGAAGCCACAACAGGTCATTGCTAAAGAAGCTGCTCACAGAACTTTATCAAAGCAGATTAATGGGAAGCTGAGTGGAAGGAAAAGTGTGGTAGAAAAATGTGCACAAGCAACTGGGATAACTGCAGCCTTCATAGGATTGTTAAGAAAAGGCCATTCAAAAATTTGGGGGAGAGTCACAAGGAGTGGATTGCTGCTGGAGTCATTACTTCAAGAGCCACCACACACAGACGTATTCAGCACATGGGCTACAAGTGTCGCATTCCATGTGTCAAGCCACTCATGACCAATAGACAACGCCAGAAACATCTTACCTGGGCCAAGAAGAAAAAGGACTGGACTGTTGCTCACTGGTCCAAGGTGTAAATTTTGTATTTCATTTGGAAATCAAGGTCCCAGAGTCTGGAGGAAGATAGGAGAGACCACAATCCAAGCTGCTTGAGGACTGGTGTGAAGTTTCCACAATCAGTGATGGTTTGGGGAGCCATGTGATCTGCTGGTGTAAGTCCACTGTGTTTTATCAAGACCAAAATCAGCGCAGTCGTCTACCAGGAAAGTTTAGAGCACTTCATGCTTCCTTCTGCTGGCAAGCTCTTTGGAGATGGAATTTTCATTTTCCAGCAGGACCTGGCACCTGTCCACACTGCCAAAAGTACCAATACCTGGATTAATAACCACAGTATCACTGTGCTTGATTGGCCAGCAAACTCGACAGACCTTAAGCCCATAGAGAATCTATAGGGTATAAACAAGAAGAAGATGAGAGACACCAGACCCAATAATGCAGACGAGCTGAAGGCTGCTATCAGAGCAACCTGGGCTTCCATTACACCTCTGCAGTGCCACCGGCTGATCGCCTCCATGCAACGGCGCATTAATGCAGTAATTCATGCAAAAGGAGCCCCACCAAGTATTGAGGGCATTTACTGTACATACTTTTCATTTGGCCGACATTTCTGTGCTCCAAAATTTTTACAGTTGGTCTTACATAATGTTCTAATTTTCTGAGACTTTTGGGTTTTCCTGGGCTGTAGCCATAATCATCAAGATTAACAGAAATAAACACTTGAAGAAGTTCTCTCTGTAATGACTCTATATAATATAAGCTTCACATTTTGAATTGAATTACTGAAAAAAAACCTTTTGGCTGATATTCTCATTTATTGAGGAGCACCTGTAACTGTATGACTGGCGCCTTATGGAAGCCTTATCTATGTATGATTGTAATGCTAGCAATCACTCCCTCATGAATAGTAGGTGTCTGATTTGTTGTTTATCAGCATTTTTGCACTTGTGTAATCCCCCCTATATGGTAAGTGATGGATGTGAACTGGTTCCTAACTTGTACAGTATGTACTTATGTACTAAGCACTCCCTCTCCTCATGGATAGAAGGTGCGTGAGCAATTGCTCATCAGTATTTTGCCCCTATGAAGCTACTCCCATGTGGCACTGGGGCTTTTATTGCTTTCTACTGAGATTCCTACATGGATTTCTGACCTGCCTCTATAGCACTAAGAATGGCCTTTCTTCTGTGTTGACCACCAGCCACCATATCCAAGCTGAGATTGAATAGAAAGATGGCTGGACATGTCCACTGGTCTCTCCATTCTAGTTTATGGAGTTAGCTTGCTATTCTGTGGCTATAACTTAACCACTTAAAGGAGTTGTCTCACTACAAGAATTGCTTTTTATGTTACAAATCTTGCAAAAACAAGTCACTTTGCAATTTGTGTCCATTAACAGTGTCCTACCTATTCCTAGATATCCCCTCTTGTATGGGCTGCATCAGCTCTTCAGGTCACTATAGCTACAGACCTGATTGATCTCTCCTGATAGGCTGCCAGCGCTGGTCACTAGAGCTACAGACCTGTTTGAACTCTCATGATAGGCTGCCAGTGCTGATCGCTAGAGCTACAGACCTGTTTGATCTCTTCTGATAGGCTGCAAGTGCTGGTCGCTATAGCTACAGACGTGCTGTCCTCAGCAGCTCCTCACTGCAGGGCAGTAGTATTCAGTAAGCAGTGAATTCAAAATTGAAACCGAGAAAACAGGACTGAGGTAAGAATAATCGATGCAGTGAGACGACCCCTTTAAACACCTTGCATCTTTTTTTTTTTTTTCGTTGTGTTCGTTTTTCTCTCCCCACCTTCCAAGAGCCATCATTTTTTCCTTTTTCATCTACATAGACATATCTGGATTTGTGTTTTGCAGGACAAAACTGTCTTTTTAGTGGTGTCATTGACCACATCATAGAATGTCCAGGGAAATCCAAAACAAATTGTATGTGGGGTGGAATGTGAAAAAAACGTAGGGCGACGTATGAATTCGAATGCGTTTTTTTTTTTTTTTTTTTTTTTACTTGCAGCCGACACTCCTTTTCCCCTAAATAGATATAAAAGAGTGTAAAATACGACGTAGAGTTTTTTTGGGCATTACTAGAGCTTAAGGGCCCCAAAACTTCTCTCAAAGTTTGGCCATTAACCTATGCCCTACAAAGCTTGGGCTTTAAGCTTAAGAATGGCCAAACTTTGATGAATTTTGAGAGGTATAAAGGGAAAGGCGCTTCGTTATGAATTATTGCTCTCGTATTCAGTGTTTTAATAGGTTTTTAATAACCTGACTGTATGAAAATAGATTTTTGTGCGTTTAAAAAATGGTGTCAAAGTTACCGCGCCCCCCTGTGGTTTGGGCATAATGAAAATTACGCAAGAGCCAGCCGCCGGCGTGGGGGATTTTGGGCCCCATTTGGGCAATTGAAAGTTTTTTTCCTGACATCTAACCCGACTTTTCTTTTAATTGCCTTTTTTGCCGGGGAAAATTTTTGATGCATTTTTTTGTGCCAAAATTTCTTTTATGGCCCCCAAACACACAGGTGAAAGTGGAGAACTTTAGACACCATTTTTAAGCACAAAAAAACCCTTTCAAATTCAGGGCTTAAACACTGAACCGGATACAAAAATTCATTTTAAAGCGCCTTCCTTCTCGTCTCTAAAATTCGGTGCCTTTACACTCTAGCCCGTTTTAGAGTTAATGCCCCAAACTTTATTGGGCTAGAGTGTAACGGCCGAAACTTTGTATGGGCATAGAGTGTAACACGCCAAATTTTGTTTGGGCATAGATTTTTAATGCGGCAAACTTTTATGGGCATAGATTTTTATGCGGCAAAATTTTGTTGGGCAAAGAGTGTAACTGGAACTTGTGGGGCAAAAAAAAAGTTTTTAAAGCGCCGAATTTGTTGAGCATAAGTGAAACCGCCGAACTTTGTATGGGCTAGAGTGTAACACGCCGAATTTTTTGGGCTTTGAATGTAAGCAGCAAATTTTTTATGGGCATGAAATGTAATGCGCCAAACTTTGGGGGGCATGAGTGTAATGCGCCGAAATTTTGTATGAGCTAAAAATGAAACGCAAACTTTGTATGGGCTAGAGTGTAACACGCCAAATTTGTTTGTATGGGCATAGGAGTGTTTGGCGCCGAACTTTGTGGGGGGCATAGAGTGTAAATGGGGTTTTTTTAAAACTTTGAATGAGAAATAGAATGTAACACGCGAACTTTGTAGGGATAAGTGAAAAACAGCGAACTTTGTATGGGCTTAGAGTGTAATGCGCCGAACTTTGGTGGGCATAGAGTGTAAGGCCAACTTTGTATGAGCTTGAATGTAACCGCTGAATTTGTTGGGCATAGAGGTAAAGCCGAATTTGTAGGGGCATAGAGTGTTAATGCGGCAATCTTTGTTGGGTATAGAGTGTAATCGGGCAATCTTTGTAGGGGTTAGAGTGTAAGCGCCAACTTTGTATTAGCATAGAGTGAAATGCGCCAAATTTGTATGGGCATGAATGAAAAACCCGGAAAAACTTTGTATGAAGATAGATTTGTAATGCGCCGAACTTGGTATGGGCATAGGTGTAATGCACCGAATTTGTAGGGGGTGTAACCGGAATTTTGTATGGGATAGAGTGTAACACGTAAATTTTGTTGGGATAGAGTGTAATGCCCGAACTTTGGGGGAAAATG